>JARJLF010000692.1:0-146821 GCA_029378395.1 Mycena leptocephala | reverse complement strand
TGTAAATAATAGATTTGGCCCACCCATCTAAAGATCTATCCAATATAAACTTAACCCAACGTACTTCGACAGAATAAAACTCCTCGACACTTGCTACACAAATTTTCCCCTAGAGGACGACACCTTTTCTGTAGTACTGTATCCGCAGACATAACATTCGTCTGACAGTCAAGAAACCACAGTCCACATCACAGCGTGTGGGGCAGGTGGGGCGCAATTTTGAGGGAGCAAATCCCTCGCCAGCGAGATGATCCCGTTGATTTTTTCGGTGGTTCTATGGCGCATGCTGGTGTACCGCTCAAGTGTGTTCCCGAAACGTCGTCGTAGCGCGTCCTGGGTGTGATTTGTTAGCAAAAATAAAATAAAATACAAGTAGACGCACCCTGTTGACCAGCTTGTAACCCATACTATCTAGGTACATCTCCAGCGTCTTCGTTAGCGCGGTATTATTGGGTGGCATATTCAGGAACAGCCCCATGACGAACTCCAGCACTCGAAGGCCGATGGCCAGGGTGGGCTCCAACGGCGCGCACGGGAAAAAACCCCGCCTCAGCAGCTGCGGGGCAGCGAGCGAGTATGGACAGACGCGGATGGTTAATTCCTCTAACACTATCCCCAAGTTAGTACCTGCACAGTTGCGTGGAAGACTTGACGTACGATCCCAGTGTAGAACACTTATCTTCAAATGTTTCACCTTGTTCCTTCCAGACAATAGCTCAGTGGTGCAGGTGCACACCGGGTCGACGTGCTGTAGCGCGTCCAGAGCCCGCAGGTTGTCCGTTTCTGAACGAGCTCGATGTAGATTGGGATGAGGAGGGGAACTGTGATGGGGAGCTCGAAGCTAAGTCCCGGAACACGAAGAAAGGTGGGTGGTCGGTCCAACTAACAGGTGTAAGTCTTAGATTAACCGGGGAATCTCAACCTACGACAGGGTTTTTATAGTAAGATATGAAATAGATCAATCAGGAAAAGATGGTAATGAATGTGGAGCCTCCGTGGAAATATGATACGGATGGGAACGGAAATGGTAAGGAAGGAGCGGAATAATAATGAGTAGGTAAATGGTGGAATGTAGAGATGTATAGATGAAGGGTAAATCGACCGAGCTGTCACATACCCTCCGGGCCGACGTTTACGGCGGACTCACTTCTGAGTAGAGTTCATATCATTGTCCTCGCCCTCTGCATCCTCGTCTCGATCACCAGACTTCCCCTCAACGGTAGCGCCATCGGAGAGGCCATTAGAAAGGTGTGGTTGATTTGAGACGCAAGCTGAGTGGCCGGCGAGGCAGCAGAAGCAGCTCCAGAGGGTCCAGTGACAGCGTTGGAGGACTCGTTCGAAGCACGAGATCTCTTGTGGCGGCGTTCAGACTTTCCCTTGTCCTTTCGGACTTGGTACTCATTGTCCGCCTGCTCAGCGCGACGACGAGTCTCCCCAATGAGGGGATATTGTAATCATCTTCTTCCTCACGAGCACGCTTCCCAATCTGGCGCTCCAGCTGAGACTGCTGCGCCTTGGCCTGTCGCTGGGCACAGCAACGACAAGAGAATCGTAGAAACTGGCCTCCACCAATTTCATACCTGCAGGCACGAGATTATCACTGAGCTCGTAGTCACGTACGAGCCAGGACTTCGGGGTAGCAACTTTCCCACCCTTCTGCGGGAAACCAACGCGCTGCTTCTCGAGGTCCCAGTACACCCACACAAAATCAGAGTTATCGTGGTCGTTTAGGATCGACGCAAATGCATCGTAGGAAAGTGGGCCAGGGCCACTAGGGGGGTTGTCGCTATACAAGCGGAGATTGTGCTCGATGAAAAGTCGAACTTGGGTACTAGCAAGAATAGTCCAGGTGTTGGTGAGGGTTTCAACCACAAAGGTACATGCAGTCTGGCGCTCGATGACCTCATGGCCTTCGTTCCATTTGCGCCAACTGATCAATCTGGCAGGTACCAAGAATTTTAGAGCAGACGCCAGGCATAGTAGCAGTGATATAGAATTGAGTGGGGAATAATTCACGTGTGAGTGCGGGGGAAATCCTCCGGGTGCGACCCACACGAATTATATCTGTTGGATTAACTCCATCCGAATACCACTTGCGATAAATTCTTCATCATCAGAAGGCGGTTTCTCCGCTCCATATGGTAACTCCGAAATATCAGATGCACCAATCAGGTCAAGATATTCACGGAAAGCTGCCAACTTGCTAGCTTCTTGATATGGCATCCAAGTTTTGTCTCCAGTCTTCCACAGGATCTCAAAAATGGCTTGGTGCGACGACCATGATGGCTGGTAATTTTATCAACAGCCCATTCGTCAGTCTGGTCGTCGAGAGACACTCCCAATTGACACTCGAGACGGCCAGGGAATTTTCGGTCATCACTGGGAATGTGGATTCGAAGCAGTGAAGCATGAAACACGTCATGGACTCCACGCTGCTTTAGATTAGCAGGGAGCTTAATCTGAAAGGAGTTATTCGCAAAATCCTTGAGATCAAGTACGGCCCGATATATTTAGGAATCAACTTGCGTGCAAGACCTTTCTCAAACTTTATGTTCTTTGAGGACAGGTACACCAAGTCTCCTTCGCAAAATGGAGCTGGCTGGCGCTTACGTTGCAGAACGAGTCTGTTTGACTCGGGCAGCAATCATGCTGTCATGGGCTGCCATCGCAAGTTTCCGCTGCAAAATAAAGTTTGCAACGCCCGGATATTCGCGGGACCGGCTAAGCGTTCCAGAGAAATGCACGTGGCATTCGTCCATTGTTGAGGAAAAATGGAGTAAATCCAGTAGTCTCGGAACGAGCCGAGTTCATGGCAAATTCAATTGGATACCCAATCCTTTTGCGTAGATCCAACACATTGCCGTAGCATTTGTGTTACAGTACGGTTTGCACGTTCAGTTCCTCCGTCAGATTCCAGGTGATATGCACTTGACATATTCAATTTTGTTCCAATAAGCTCGTTTAGACGGCGCCAGAATGTACTGGTGAATAAGACGTCACGGTCACTTACAATGAACCGCGGTAACCCGTGGAGCTTATACACATGCTCGAACATTAGCTCAGCAATTTGCCGTGCAGTATAGTTTATCGGCTGGGCCAGGTAACCATTCCAGTCAGAAGATCAATTATCACCGTAATTGATTGAAAACTCCATCACGATTCTTCGATTCAGGCAACGGCCCAACGAAATCAACGCCGATCGAATCCCAGGGATGCGACGGTGGTTGTAGTGAATGGAGAAGTCCATATGGCGTTGATTGCTTGGCTTACTGCGCATGCAAGTGGAACAAGTCTCGCAGAAACTACGAAAATCTTCAACTATGTCTTTCCACCAGACATAGTCACGCAAGTAGTCCAGAGTTTTGCGCAGGCCCAGATGAGCGAGAACAGAATGTGCCTCTGAAATAATGACCTCACGTAAGTTTCGACCATTGATTTCCAGTCTGGGGATGCACAAGACATCCTTGTCTTCATTTTTCATGAATATGAGAACATTTTCAACCTTGAAGTTGCGGTCTCGGGTTGTCCAAGATCTGCTTGAAAAATGGGTCTTGATCATATTTGTTCACAACAAATCTTGTGATTCAAACCGTGCCACCACTGTTGACAACTTGTAGCAGGGAATCATCCATGCCCTCCAGCTGAGTATTGAATTCAGTCTGAATAGAGTCTGAATCTTGAGCTGGGGCAACGCCAGGAGGTAGTTCGAGTGTTCGGAGTCAATTGGTTGTGATCAGAACCATCAAGCCGTTTTTGATCGGCCTCATTGCTCTTCTCGACTTCCAGTCACCAGCACGGTCAAACTTCGGCTTTTTGGACCGCGCTTTTTTGGTTTCTGGGTACTCCCGCCCTCCTTTGGGTGTCCAGGAGTCTGGGACCCAAACTTCGCTTTACGCGCTGGCTGTTGTCAGGGTGGCAATGTACCGCTGGCTTCCTCAGTCGAGTCGTGCTCGGCTTCTCTTGCCACACGTGCCATCGAGCGAGTAACTCTGTCGGTTGCCATTGCTACTGCTTCAGCACCTGCAAATACAGGCATTGAATGGAGACACTTCAAGTGAGTCGTTGTCTATCACATCTGATAGGTATATTCACTCGAGCGCGCACAGTTCCTGGCACCTCGTTGGAGTAAATGCGACAGTGCATCAGCTACACATTTTCTGTGCCTGGACATATCTGACTTCAAAATCAAAGCTAGATATTTTCTCGATCCAGCGTGCTTGCCTGCCGCTCAAGTCTTTCTGATTCATAAATGAATCAGGCCTTTGTGATCTGTAATCCAGGTAAATTTACATCCCTGGAGAATATCACGATGCCGTAGCATCGATTCTACTCCGGCAAGCATTTCGATTTCATGCACGGGATAATTTTGTTGCGCTGAATTTAACTTCGCAGAAAAAATGCAGCAACCTTGGCAGTATCCCAAGTTTTCCCTGGCAAATGACCCCGGCGATGCCCGATGCGCACCGTCTGTTACTAACCAGATAGGAGGCGCATCAGCGCTATAATCAAGTGGTTTTCGGTGGTGATTTCTCCCTTCGTGCGCAATTTGCTTGATATCTTCAAATGCACGCTGGTGAGTGAAACTCCATCGAAAAGGAACTGAATCGCCGGTTAGGCCATGCAGTATCCCATTGGCACACGCACTCTTGCCAAATCATCGGCAAGGTATCCAACAGACCCCAAAAATCCGCGCAGAAGATCGCGATTGGTGGGTGTTTTCCAGTTGAGCACTGAGTCAACTTTATGGATCCATTCGGACCTTTATCGTCAACAACACGACCCAGAACTTAGTTCGGGCATGAGAGTTGGATTTTATTCGCACTAAGGTAAAGTGTTTCCCTTTCAATACGTCATCACCAATTTAACATGCCGATATGTTCTTCGTGAATTGGAGTAGATGATAATATCATCGAGATAGACATCCATGAAACGACCAATATATCGGAAAAATAGGTAATTCATGAGAGATTGGTAAGTGCAGGTGCGTTACAATCTCCTTGTTGCACACCAAGCTCACCATGTTCCATCAGGTGTACTGATGGCACGGTCGACATGTTCAGGTACGACTGAATTTGTTCGTATGCATCCTGCCCATCATAAGGACCGAAATTTACAGCGCGAGACACGCCGCAAGATCCCTCCATGTGGCAAGGGCGATGTCATTTTACGGGTGTTTGCATTCCGTGCACGTAAGTCTACCACTACACGCAACCGTGGTGGATTTGACTTCGCCTTCGGAATCAGAAGCATGGGTGCAGTATTCCCAGATTGGCAATCTTCCAACGTCCAGTACTAAGGTACCCTCCGCTTCTCGTCCCACTGACCTCTGAGTGCTTCAGGGCAGCGAGAGGGCCTCCATGGGAGGATCTTATCCTCATCAATTAACGGAATAGTATGGTTAATTTTACGCAGTGGAGGTAACGGCGTTTCAGAAGCAACTTTACATATTGGCTTAGCATATTCTAGGAGCTCGTCTCGTGCAGCCTGCAGCAATCTGCCTCGGGTTTCGTCGAACTCACGTAGACCTTTGCAGTTGCAACCCCTTGTAAAGGTAAAGCATCAGTACTTCCAATACAGACACGGGAGGGATTGAGGCCAACAGTCACCTTATGTTGAAACAACCAGGCGGTACCAAGTATCATGTCGTAACCACTTAGGTTCGCAACGTAAAAGGTACGCTGACAATCCACATCTTGGTAGCGGAAATTTATACTTGCAGTATAATTAATCTTCGAGCGAGAACCTTGGACGGCAAGCTGCAAAGTCAGAGGTTCAGCAAGAGATTTGTTCTCAACTTCAACTGATCCACGATCGTCGTTGAAATCAAGTCCCCAGGGAGCCCGAATCAATCAACGCGCGAACGGGCTGCCCATTCACAAGTGCAACAATGACTAACGGCTTAGCACAATCCGGTCCGGGACCCGCGGCATCGAAGCGGTGCGGGTTATTCCCTTGTAACCGTCCGGGAACTTGAACTCCACCACAGTAGAGTTCAGGATAGTCAACAACGTCAGGGGTATTGTACAAGGACACCAGGTAATCTTCATCCGTGTGGAATCAAATCCCCTGAACTGATCATTGTCTAATAGCCACGCTTTGACCTTGCGACGCAAAATCCAGTTTGCTAGATTAAACTGAGGGTTTGTCAAGTCATATTCCGTGATATACTCGAATAAGTCGTATTTAGACCCGGAATTCGAGTAATCAATGTGTCGGGTTGACCGAGGTCTTCTGGTTCAAGAAGAATACGCGCACAGTAATTCCTCTGAACACAGGTAAGTCTTCGACACATACTCAATGTATCGTTGAACTCCAATGCCAGGACCTCGCCAATGCGACTCGGTACTGTGGGCGGACTATGTAAGTCTGTAACTCACTGAGAAGTGCTCTTTATGGGCATACCACTCCGTAACACAGAATGAAGCAATTCGCAGATATTCCAGCGGCAAACTGTAATTTCTTCGAAGTACGAGTCCTCAACTGTAAAAGTCTCACTGGATACTCTCAGTACATCGAAGCGACGGGAATCATTGATCCCAATGGCATCATCGCCAGGATACGGCTGCGCATTCTCGAGGAGTTAGTTATTTGCTCCTCGAGTATATTACCGATTCTGAATTTCGGTGCGGATGCAACATACTCAGCATCAATCTCTGAGTCAACGACTGCAGGATCTGGGGAGTCACTCTCAATATCGTCAGGATAGAGGAGCTCCATATTTCTAGCTCAACATCATCCTCTGGGACGCAAGGACAAGTTCAAGCGGCGGCATTTCGGGATCAGTCACCGTATGATCGGAACTGGAATCACTGATGTCCATGTCCGAATCAAACGCAACAGGTTCGTCGACCATTTCTGGTTCGCAAATGTCCATGTCCGACAGCGAATCTTGGGACAGTGTTCCAGTTCAGACTCAAATGGGGAGTTAGACTCAATTTCGGCTTCCCTTTTAGCTGTCTCGCTGACTATATCTTGGTACCAAGCAACAAGGTCGAAGTCGCGATCTAGGAGTTTCTCCTTTTCAATCACAACATCAAGCCTGGAATCAGGTTTCAAATCCATGATATAGTAAGCATTGTCCCCGTGAGGCTGAGCATGGAAACGTTCACAAGAACAAGTCGTGTTTTTGATCCTTCTAGAATGTCTGTTCCAGAATGATGCACACCCCATTGGCAAGCCTGTCACCTAACTCAGTGATGTAATTTTCTGCCATGGGAACATTGCGAGGATCAAGACCTATTGATTCTTGTCGCTTGCGTGCATACCAGAGCCCAATATGGAAGGCTAGATTCTCAAATGGTCAGAGTCAATCAGGTAATCAATGTCTGCAATCAAATCCATGATTATGTGCTCAGTGGGCGACACGCAATAGACCAAGAATCACTGTTCTCCAAATGGAACCACAGAATCAGCATCCCGGTACGGCTGACAGGATTCAAGTGCCAATCTGGCATTGAGAGTACAAATCATCAACTCGGCGTTTTACTGGAGTCTCGATTGGTGGGATCATCATCTGAGCTCGAGTTGAGTCGGAACACATGTCCAGCTCAGTCGAAGGTGATAAAAATTTGTGTTCAGGATCCCCTCCCTATCGGCAAGGACCGCATCGGCAAAACCAACGGCGCCAACAGTAAGTGTCTCGAGTACCTCCGTAGTCTCGTACAATGCTGATTGTTCCATTGTCATCGCGTGCACACCAAATCCAGGTGGCTTGCCTTTCTGTTTCGAAATCACATTGGTGAGTTTCGGACAGTTGCGCTCTAAATGCCCAGGTTCTTCGCAATTAAAGCAAAGTCCCTGTGCGAGCAGTTCATTACGTCTTTTCGCAGATACATTACGACGATTAGAAGGCTGCATGTGAGACACTTTCTTGGTTGAATCAGGTTTTTTACTTGATTCACCTTTACCCGTAGGTGGATGAACATTTACAGCCGATGTATGGAAAGTCTGTCTCACGCGGGGAGGAGTACCGCGACCCCGGCCATTACGTGGTGCCCGATCACGATTACCAGAGCTAGCATTGGCTCGGTTTGATTGATGGGTGACGACGAATGGCTGGACTGACCAATGGGCTGTTCTGACTTGGGGTGAGTGCCCACATTCAGCATCATTTCGATGCGCTCAGCAGCCTCAACCACTTCATCCCAGGATGAAATCTCCGGGTCAAGCTTGTCGCGGTACAACTCAACTTGTATCTCACGTTTGAGACTACGCCAGAATTTAACAACCTTTTCTTGGTCATCAGCTAATCCGATGGTCTTCCAGAGTTGTTCGAAGAGTGCAATGTGCTCTAGAACGGGCTTTGTATTCCGGAAACAACGGTTCAACTGATCGCGCATTCTATTACAGAAATCTTTAGGGAAACAAAATTCAAACAATCCCCAGAAGAAGTCTTCCAATGACATGGGAGATTTACGAACAACTACTTGTTCGTAATAATCAAGTGCCTTCCCCGTCATGTGGTAAGACAGATAGAATGCCTGTTCATGTTTAGGCACTCGTCCTACAACAAGATAAGAAGTACCTTCCCGCACAAAACGGTAATATGTGGTCGCATTCGCTGACCCGTCATATTTTGTGGGAGGTATAGGCTTCAAGAGCATTTTATGCTTTTTACGGCTCGTTTCTGCCGAACTCATTCGCCGCTTTCCTCGACGGTGAGAATAATCATCCAGCTGGCTGTCCCCACCATCCTCAGATGACGAGGATGATGGATCAGATGGCGGGTCATCTGCCTGACGCACTGCATTGCGAACAGCGTCACGGAGGTAATTACCCGCCATCATCTGCGCGGGTGTACGCTCCTTGGATGGACCCGAAGATTCTGCGGTCTTACCGCGATGAGGCTCCATTCGGCTGCCGTTACTTAGCGGCACTTAGCGGCACTTCTCAGACGATCGTTACTTAGCTTTCGGAGGCTCTCGTGCCGACAGTCCGAGAGGACCTCCACAGTCGGCGCGTGATGCTTCTAGAGCAGTCCAGACCGCTGGACGACCAATGGGATGCCCGTCTCCATGGTATTTTGGACATCTGATAGGCGGGAAAATCCTTGATTTCCTGTGATGTCCCGGCAAATGTTACGGCAAAAGGCCGAAGTAACGAGCCTTGTGAAGTACCGCTGAAGTAACGCTTGCCGAATGGAGCCTGAATCTCTTGCGCAATATTTGCGTGAACATTGTGCTTAGCCTTACTTGAGGGCAGTTTAATAACTGGTCTTTCATTTTCAACGGACTGTCTCAATTTACTGAGCTGTCTTTCCAGGTCAGCAATCTGTTCTTTCATTGTCTGGCCAGACTTTGAATCAGCTCTCTTTTGAGTCGAATCCTGAGAGACAGAGGGTTGCGATGGGGACTGTGGAATTTCTTCCACAGACTCCGTGTCCCCATCCGAGTCATCGCATGCTGTCAATGGCGGCATATCATCAAAGAATTCGGGTGGAGTACTCGGTCTCTCCTCTTTGATAATGTCACGAATGACTTCGTAATTTTTTAGCACTTCTCTTTACTGCGCCAATTCCTCCTTAGTCATATTACTGAAGATACCGAAGTTGCGGGGGTCAAAAGCCTTCCCCTTGTTGTGAGAAGTACCCTCACCCGACGGAACTGCGGGACTCACAGGACTCAGGTCCGGAATTTTCCGACCCCCGGAGTTTGGGGCATCCGTGGAACCACGGTGATTATTCCCGTGAGGTTAGTAACTTCCTCAGGCTCCGCATGGGAATTCTCATTGCTCTGATGCGCAGCACTGGATTGATTTCCATCGTGATATGGAATGAAGCTATTCCGAGTACTCGGAGCACTGCCCACTTTGCGCGCAGAGGCATATGCCTCCGCTGCAATGTGTTCGTAGCGACGAGCAATGTTGAGCCAGTCCTCAGAACTGAGATCATGACCAGCACGACTAATAGTAGAAGGGGTAGGAATCTTATTAACTGAATCCTCCGTGTTATTACTACGAGGCGAAGCCGATCGCACACTGTGAGTGCGCGAGTTCTTCCGAGTCACCGGAGACCAGGGACCACTTGCACGTCCTGCTGATCCTCCATGGTGTTCAGCATGTTGAAGTCCACGTCACTCGTCAGCGCAGATACCTCAGACGGCTGTGGGCTATCTTGTCAGCACAGGGCCTCGCTGCAGGGTTTACTGCGACGTAGGCAACTGGGCGATACAAGGAATAGGCGAAACGCAGTCAATTAAGCACTGGAGAGTAGACTAGAATAGTGTAAAGAATGTAAGTAATTACTTAGGGTTATATACTACGAAATAAAGGGGTTCTTTAGGGACTAGGGGTCTAGGAGTAACTGCGGACGCCAAGGGGTAAGGGGTAAGGAGTGATCCTGACAAGCAGGGGTTGGCAGGAGTCAATCGAAACAAGGAGTACGATCCAAGAGGTGAGGGGTATAGGGGAAGAGAGTGAGACAAGGGATAGGCAAGGGGTAAAAGACCACCGGGTTAATGATAGGGCGGGTTAATAAGAATATGAGATCAACGCAATAATCCGGTGAGGCATTCTGGAAGAATCCGGATAGTATGTGAGTGTCGGGTTGTTGAGAAGGAGTGAAAAAGGGTAGATCATGACATTACCCCCCTCTAGGGATGTTTCGTCTCGAAACATCAAGTCCGTTAACTTTTCTTTTTTGACCTCGAGGGGGGTTTCTCCAATTTCCAACCGCCTTTGCCGTCTGGTATTTCCCTTGGTGCCCACGGATTTTTCTTGTAATAAGCCGCCATGGCTTCATCCGCGCCAACCAGGTGATGCCGTGGTTCCCAAGTACATTCTTCCATTGGGTAGCCTTCCCATCGGATATAATACCGAAGGTCCTTGCGCCGTTGTTTGATGTTTAACACCTCTCCAACCTCGTAAAGATCAACGCCATCGACCACGTCGGGAGGGGTGGAGGTACAGTTTTCTGGTGTTCGCCACGGGGGAACCCAGGGTCGAAGAAATACTGTGTTGAAGACTGGATGTACCTTCCACGTGGCGGGAAGTTTAAGCTCATACGAAAGAGCTCCGACCTTTCGTACGACTTTGAAGGGGCCATGACGCTTGTCGTCCAGTTTTTTCATAGGTCGATGCGTTGTCAGATTCTTCCCCGAGAGGTAAACCTCATCCCCGGGTTTATACCCGGGATCTTCTCCTCGTTTGCGGTCATAGAACCGTTTCATCGTCTCCTGTGCCACCTTCATAGAGGCTGCAGCTTCCTCTCGCACAACTTCATGTGTTTAGCGAAGTCGTCTGCAGCCTCAGTCGGCACCTCCACCCGGGTTCTGTCCCTTTCCGCGGATGGAATCCCAACATGGTGTAGAACGGGGTAAACCCGTCGTAGTGTGCACCTTGTCGTTATAGCTGAATTCTGCCATAGCTAGCCAGTCCGACCAATCGTCTTGCATGAAGTTCGTGAAGACCCGCAGGTATTGCTCGACCTCCTGATTAACCCGTTCGGTCTGCCCATCGGTCTGGGATGATAGGCGGTCGAGGCGTTCGATTTTATGCCTAGAAGTTTCAACAAGTCCCGCATAAAGTGGCCCACGAAGATCTGGCCACGGTCACTGATGACTATTTCCGGAAGGCCGTAGTCCTTCCAGATGTGGTCGCGATATAACCGGGCTATTCCTTCTGCGCTGATGTGTTCCGTGCAGGTAGAACCCGGATAGCCTTGCTGAGGCGGTCGACGATTACGCGATAGAATCATAGCCATTGCTCTCGGGCAATTTAACGATTAGGTCGATAGAGATATATTGCCATGGCTTCTCAGGCACCGCATTGGGATGTAGAGGTCCTCGCGGTTTTGCAGGAAAGATCTTCGTACGTTGACAAGTAGGGCAAGCGGCGACGTATCCCTTTGTTTCTTTGACTACCGAGGGCCAGTAGTAATTCCGGGTTATTAATTCGGCGTGCGATATCGTCCTGGGTGACCAGCCAAGTAATCATCGTGATGTGCCTTGAAGATGCGATGTCGCAATCCCTGGTCGGCGGGACATAAATCAACCCGTCTTTGGTTAAGAACCCGTCGTGTTCTTCCCAACCGCTGTCCGCCGTTTTCACGGCTTCTCGCGCTACGTCTTCCCATTTGTCCTTTCTGCTTGATCTCTTCCATAAACCGATCTCCTGGGGTATCGTCAAGTACTGCGGGCATGGCTCGCAGAAACTCAGCCCCAGGCACCGGGTTCTTCGAGAACCATCCTTCTGGTAGAAGAATCATGTTGGAGTTATCTAGCTCCCCGCGTTCATGTCCACCTCTTCGAGACAACGCGTCGGTCTTCGTGTGTTGTTCCCGGGTTTATGGACTAGGGTGAAGTCATATTCACTCAACTCCAGAGACCACGGGCTTGTCGTCGATTCAACTTCTTGGTAGTAGTGAAGTATTCCAAGTTTTTGTGGTCCGTCCAGATTTCGAACCGTCTTTGGCTTCCTTGTAAGAAATGTCGCCATTCGTATAAAGCTCGCATGACGGCGAGCATCTCCTTGTCATGTATATCGTAGTTGCGTTCCGTGTCGTTCATCCTTTAGACAGGAAGGCAATGGGCACCCAGACACCGGCTTGGCATTGGGTCAAACAAGCCCCAGTAGCGAAATCAGAAGAATCCGCCTCTACCCTCCATTCCCCGTCATCCGTAGGGAAATGTAGGACGGGTTCTGATGTGACGGCGTCAATCAGACGTCGGAAAGCTGGTTTTCCTCGTCCCCCCAACGCCATCGGTAGCCTTCCGGGTTAATCGCGTGAGGGGTTTGGTGTGGTCACCAAAGCCTGTATGAATCGGCGATAGAAATTGAGGAATCCGAGGAAACTTTGAACGTCCTTTACGTTCCGGGGACTAGCCCACTCCCGTACGCCGGCCACCTTGACCGGTCCATCCTAATCTTGCCGTCTCCGATAATCACTCCCAGGTATTCCACTTCCCTCTTCTCGAATTCGCACTTCTCGTGCTTGAGAGATAGGTCGTGGTCTTTCAAGACTTGGAGGACTTCCCGCACCATTGCGCGATGATCTTCCAAGTTGTCGGAATAAATGAGGATGTCATCCAGATAAACAATAACCCGGCCCTTGGCGATTTGCCGTTCAAAGATCTGTTCATCATGGATTGGAAGGTAGCCAGAGAATTGGTGAGCCCAAGAACATAATGAGAGGCTCCCAAAGCCCCCGGTTAGTCATGAATCAGCCTTTTCTTCATCGCCTTCTTTTATCAGTATGTTGTAACCCATCAGACATCCAATTTAGTAAACCAGGTTGCCTTTCTGAGCATATGCATGATCTCCGAGATCAGCGGGATCGGGTAACGATTCTTGATGGTAAGTTCGTTCAACTTCCGATAGTCTTGAATGGGACGTAGTTTCTGTCTTTTTTCTTCATGAAGAAGAATGGGGAGGCCAAGGGGACTTGGAAGGTCGAATACGTCCGGTTTCCAAGTGTTCCTTGATGAAGGAGTCCAACTCCCGTTGTTCTGTCGGGTTGAGCGGAATATTCCGCCCCTTCACGGGTTCTGAGCCGGGTTTTAATTCGATGGCGTGGTCCCATTTCTTTCACGCAGGAAGTTTGTCGAATTTGTCTTTTTCAAATACACTGTGGAAATCTTGAAGGTAATGTTCTGGGACATTGTCTTCAATCTTCTGTTCACCTTTGGCCTCATTAGCGGCAGCTGCTAATTTGGTAGGCACGCTCCCCATCACCCGAACGTGGGCTGCGTTGCGTTGCGGCAGGGCGGAGTCGTCGTAGATCTTCGTGATGAAGATACGATCCCCTTCTTGAATATCCTCTCGATCTTCCTCGTCCCATTCTTCCTGTAGACGAGCTCTCTTACAGGCAGGAGGGCAACAAGTGAACTTCAACTCGCTCTTTTCCCAGTCAATCTCCGGGTTGTGTTTCCAGAGCCAATTGTAACCGATGATGACATCGCTCTTCCCAGTGTCCGTGATTGCAAATGGGAAAACTTCAGTATGGTCTTGGACCGTGATGCAGAGGCGAACTATGTGCGTGATTTGTCCTCTGTGGTTGAGCGTCCTGTCAGCATTGTATACTGGGATCGGCAAAGGGAGGGGTTCTCTCTCCATGCCCTTTCTTCCACCAGGTGTTCGTGGATAAACCCGCCTGTGGCTCCACTGTCAATTAACCCGGCCACAGTACAACCCGTAGGTTATTCAATTCTTGTAGGGTTACGGGAAGCACCATTGAGTTCCCGTTCATCGCCCGCACATAAGCTGGCGGTTCTCTCAACGCGTCCAACGCGTCCAGAGCATCAGGAGGGTACGTTGTCATTAGTCCCTCCAGCAGTTCTTCGGTGACTTCGTTTTGTCGATGAGGGTGAGTCCATCGCTGGACTATAGCCATGGCGTCGGATGGTCGTTCATTAATCCGGGCCAACGTTCATTTGGCACTACCAACAGGGAGTCTGCGCCATTCCGCTTTCTCCCTTTGTTGGTTATTTGGCTTTCGCCTTCGGGAGCTTGGAGAGGGACTGGCCCCTCCACTCCTTTCATCGAGACTTGAAGTCTCATTGTCGTTGTCTGCACTGTCCGGCTCACTCGGTTCCGAAATGGACAAAGCTTCAAATGAATTGATGGATGCAATCAGTACACTGGGGCTGGGTATATGTCATGATTTGGCATTTCTTGGCCTCTTTCGTTCGCGCAATTCGCACCGCTCATTGCGGCTCAAACACATCCCCGGGTTATTAGAACCCCTGGGTTTCAGATCAAACAACCAATGATCGAGGATATTCGGAGCGACACTGTTGCCTGGTCGCTCCTCAACCTCCTATCAAACTACATATCATCGCCAGGGTTATTCTTAACCCCTAGGACTCGAAACGACTTGTCCTCACGACCCCTCTCTGTGGACAGGTGTCTATCCCCTGGCCTACTCCTATGTGTCCAACTGCCACTAGTCCCTGGACTCCTCAGTGTCAGGAGCATCGAACCCTATACTCGATCGCGATCACTCTGGCTCCTCACTTGAACTCCTACTGATCATATTGCAACCATGATCATCTTTCACCCACGATCGTATTTCAACCCTTCGTATTTCAAACACGATCGCATTCCAACCCAATCGTATTTCAACCACGATCGCATTTCAACCACACCCCTTGCAACTGACATCTCGATCCTTTGATGATCAGTGGAGAATGCATATTCATATGATCGGACCCCTTTGTATTCACAGTATATAAGTAGCAGTAGAATCTCCCTGTACGGTAGATTCTATCTCGTCTATTCTCTGGCCTTACTTTGGCCTTGACTTGACTTGTGTGTGACTTAAGCTGGTCTTGCTTCTGTCTGTCTCGTCGCCTTGGGTCCTGTCTTCTCACAGTTGCGGTCGTCGACAGACCCCTGGCCCCTATACTCAACTCTCTCCATCTATCCCTGGTTGCCGCAGCCTTCGGGCCCAAGCGGTTCGTTGTTGGAAACTGCTTTCACCAACTTGCATCCACATGTTGAGACACTTGCCTCCATGTGGATTAGCAAGGCAGACTCTGGCCGGTTACCCGGCAGAGGTCTGCATGGTCATAGAGCAGTGTACCCACAACCAACCGCCGACATGGAACACTGCTAGTGGACTAGAGTTGTGTGTGTCCGAGTACATCAGTATTGGACACTCGTTGCCTATGAATTCTCGCTGCAAGCAACACAGAACAGCAACCCGGAATAACCCGGTTAGACCAGGTTATTGCTGCATCGACTGCACACCATTCCCATGGTCTGGGTTCTGGTTCAACTTGCATGGGTTCTTGGCAGATGGTCACTTGCTATTTGATGCAGTGACATCTTTCTCCTCAACACCCGCGCTGGGACTGTGGCCACGTCAGGCTACGTCATGGTCAGGCTGACCTGAAGCGCCGTTGCTGACACCTTCCATAACCCGGAAGGCGCGGTTCAACCCGTCATGTTTGATAACCTGCGTCTTCCAGTCCTTGTAAGACAGGGGCAAGGATGACTGCCCATAGACCGCCTTGATAACTTTCTCGTCAATCCTGCATTTAAGCAGGCGAATGAGGGTAACTTCGTCGTAGGCCGCCGTCTTGTTAAGGGAGTCGAGGACGGTGAAGTATTCCATAGCCGTGCTCTTGCCTTGACGGAGTTTCTCCATCTTAGGCTGCGCGATTTCTATCTGCGCACCACCCTTGAATGCCTCGATGACGGCGAGGCGAAAGGTCTCCGTAGAATAGGATCCGGTAGCGTCCTGGGTCTGCATGGCCAACACAACGTTGTTGGCCCACTGGGAGGCAGAGCCGTCCTTCATGTAGGAGAGTGCGAAGGTGATCTTCGTACTGTCTGTGGTGTAGGCGGTGTTGCCATTGAAGTTCAACCAACAATCCACCAAGAATTGGTCCACCTGTTCTGAGTCCCTGCTAAACATGTGGGGGGTAGCAACCCGGGGTTGCTTAGTGTTGACCTTGACCTCTCCTCCAGCGGAGAGGGAAGGACACCGTTCATGGGTGGAAGTGGCATCCCATAGCGTGCACATGGCCTCCACTAGCAGTTGGTTCTGCGAGATTTTTTTTTTGCTAGCCTGCAGGGCTTGGGCCTGCATCCTGGAAAGAGTTTCCTGGAGTACAAGGTTTTTGCCATGGGCTTTGAGAGCCTGTTGGTAAAGGAGCTCGAAATGTTGAGTCTCCGTGTTGGCCGCGAAGATGTTGGGGTCCAGCATAGTGAAGGTAGCTTCACTCATCGTATCGTCCAGTTGAGTCGTCGGTAGGGGACACTATTCTTTTGTCAGCACAGGGCCTCACTGCAGGGTTTTAATGTGACGTAGGCAGCTGGGCGATACAAGGAATAGGCGAAACACAGTCAATTAAGCACTGGAGAGTAGACTAGAATAATGTAAGGAATGTAAGTAATTACTTAGGGTTATATACTACGTAGGGGACTAGGGGTCTAGGGGTGACTGCGGACACCAAGGGGTAAGGGGTAAGGAGTGATCCTGACAAGCAGGGGTTGACAGGTGTCGATCGAATAAGGAGTGCGAGCCAAGGGGCGAGGGGCGTAGGAGAAAGGAGTGAGACAAGGGGTAGGCAAGGGGTAAGAGATGACCGGGTTAATAAGGATATGAGACCAACACAATAATCCGGTGAGGCACTCTGGAATAATCCGGATAGTACGTGAGTGATGGGAAACTAGGTTGTTGAGAAAGGAGTGAAAAAGGGTAAATCATGACACCGACGGTGTGTATACATATTCCCATAAAAGGCTATATAGCTGACAGAATAATCAAATAAACTAATGTAATTCGGATTTTTGAAGGTCGAGAGTCTACGCATACAGCGCCTGAAGGAGCGTGAGGGCGTGGGGCTGGCAGACATGGGGATTGCGCTGGACATGGAGGGGAACGTGTGGTGGCCAGGGTCTGTGCGCGCAGGATGGGAGGACGTGATTGGGATCATCCTGACCTTCACAGACAGGACAGATTATGCCCTCTGAGTATAGTTTTCCTTTACCTACCTCCTACCTTTTGCGCCCACAGAATAAATTCAGCTTTCACAATAATCACCATTTCCGCTCCAACACAATATCTATATAAGAAAAGACTTGGTTTGTCGAGACTACTACATTGCAATAAGAATCAAGGGAATGAGCCAGAATGAAAGTAAATGTGAGGGAATCATCTGGGAAAATGAAGGCAGAATTTATAATGACTCTGTCGCCCGGGCACAGAAAAGAAAAGAAAAAGGGTCTTGAAATTGGGGCCCAGTCTTTCTGAAGGCAGTGGGATGAGGGTAAGGATGAAGGCAATAGTTCGGCCAGTTAAAGAAACATTGATATAACTCGAGGCATGGTTGTGGGGGCTTGCACGGTGTGAGCCATCACTTTGTGATTGCTCTGGACCAGCACATACAAAGCGGAAATGGCATCAGGGTGCCACTCTTCAACCTTGAGGGAGCGGAGTTGATCATCTGGGCACAAAGCATCGACACTCCCTTCCCTGACAGAGGAATAGCAGTGGATTCCTTTGGATACATCAGAACTCGAGTCGCCAGGTGAAGGGGCAGATACCATGTCAGCCACGACGACTCCTACGCTATCCTTGCACACGCATAGAACTTTTCCATCCCGCTTTGTCTCAACTCGGATAGACCCGTCCATTGGCGATACAGCGATAAGGCACGCTTCCACCACCTGCTCGGCTTCCATCCATTGTTCTGACTCTTCAAGTAACTTGAAGTGGGGTGGAACGGCATCGGCAATGGGAATCTGACTGAAGCTCGAAGGCGGGCGACGCGATTCGAAGAAAGCCTCCATGGTACGATGGATGTTGTAGTCGGGATACTCCAACTCACCCAATCTATCCACGCTCCACTGGATGGAAAAGCATTCTGCCGCCTTGTGCAACAAGAAATCTGTCTGGGCGAGCGCCATTTGCATAGGACCAAATCCCCGTTCTACAGGACCATTGTCTCCATCAAAACCAACAGCATGCAGGAGTGCCATGATCTGGTAAAGCATCCACAACGCTTAAACAAGAAAATAATCCTCGAAGTTTGTTTTGACAAATCCGAGCAGCATAATACTTTATAAGGAATGGAGGTTAACAAGGGAGACACGAAAAGATAACTGAACCCAATCTCACCACATGATCCACGAGAATTCGCATACATATGCAGATATTATACATCTCGTCAGCAGTCAGCGAAGGAACAGATCGGGTGCACCAGCGATCTTCGACAACCCCTAGAGAGATAAGGAAAACCTTGGGATAGAGGTCGTGTTCCAGGAAACGGTGAAGTCCTCCCACCGGCACAGCGTACAGGTCTAGCAGGAATGGGCTGACAGAGCGGTGGAAGTGGCAAACAGCGTACACGTCCATTTTTGTGGGAGAAAGAGAAGGGGGAAGACATATCTTTATAGTGTGGCCGACCAGGGACAATCAGCATTTGAAGTAGAGAGGAGATGTGAGCCATCACTTTGTGATTGCTCTGGAACGGCACATACAAAGCGGAAACGGCATCACCAAAAAGAGACATCCAATCCAATGCCCTTACACATTGGCAACTTCACACTTCAGCGAATTCCGATACACATACCCAAACTCTCAGAAAAGGTCATGAATCGACTAAAGGCAGCACCAGCGAAAAGAACTAAGAACAGATTCCGTCACGCTATTAAAAACGCCAATGTGTCCAACCACTGACTCATGCTGACTCTTTGTGCACTGACTTAGTAAGGGACTGGCCTTGTGTGCCCGACTTAGTAACGCACAAGAGTAATGCCAAGGACTTTGCGTGCCAACTTTACACGTAACGCCAACTTAGTAAAGCGCAAGCCGACTTTGCGCGCCCGACTAGTGTTTTGCGTTACCATGCTGCCAGCTTACCTGACTCACACCTGACTTTGTGCGCTTGACTAGTACCCGGCACTGTCACCAACATATGCGCAGCCTCGCGCTTCTCCACCACTTTGTGCTCCCCTCCGCTTTGCCTTGCTTGGCTCCGCCCGCTCGGCTCAGCTTGCCGGCAAAGCCGAGCCAGGCGCCGAATGCAATACAAGTCAAGTAGGGTATGATTATGGAGCTTACAGAGCAGCCTTCAAGAGGGAATAGGTCAAACAAGTCAAGAAGGGTATGATTATGGAGCCCGTGGAGCAGCCTTCAAGAAGGAATAGGTCATTCAAGTCAGGGAGGACATCAATAAAGCAAGGAGAACACGATCATGGAGGAACGGGCCTACCAAGACAGGGATCAGAGAGCGGAAAACTCAAGCACAGGTTTCTGGAATGCAGATATGGGAGCAGAAATCATCCCCGACTGAAGGAGCACGCATTCGGCGAGCAGAAAACTCACGCACAGGTTTCTGGAATGCAGATATGGGAGCGGAAATCATCCCTGACTGAAGGAGCATGCGTTCGACGAGCGGAAAACTCACGCACAGCCTCCAGGAATGCAGAAATTGAGAGCAGAAAACTGAAGCGTCATGTGTTCACCGAGCGGATATCCCACGCGCAGCACAGGAATGGAGCAGGAACTTTGTTCGAGTCACAAAGACGGACAGAACCAGTCAAAGGAGCATGTGGTGACCCCAATTCAGGGAACGGGATGTGATGAGTCAGAGAAGGACCAGAGGAACGTGTAGAAGGCAGTGCTAGACAGCCGGTTTCCTATAAATAAGAGATGCTGCTACGAATAAAGACATCTAATTTTCCCATCTAAAACTACCAGTGCATCTTAAGTGATACGCAAGTGCCACTCACCACTGTGGTGAGTCACCAGGGTACGCCGACTACGAAAACAAGGTCTCCAGGGCTGTGCCTGGCAGAACATCGACCCGCCGCCCTTGGATTGTCCATCGCTGTATGGACTGCTCCACATAACAGTGTCTCGAGCACCACACCAGTCACCGCTCGAGTTGTATACCTCCCCGACCACTCATATCGAACAGAACAGGTATTGACCTTCATCGCAGCTCTCAAGAAGCCAACTCCGCTCGCTAGTACTTGCGATTTTACTGCTATCACAGCCTCGCACAGCGACACCATTATCTCCCCCAAGGACGAACACTCTCTACTTGCCCGTACCACCACCACCTATCGGCACCTAGCAGAGGCGCAGTCAACATCACAATGAACAATTCAAATCTGTGAGTTCCTCTCATCGGTCAGATTTGAATTGCATGCTTGAGGCCTCAGGCGGGCCTTCAACACAAGGAATGGCCAGGCATTATAAATCAGCCCCAGCCAATTTCCTCTGTCTGCTGCAGCACGGGGAACTGCAAAATGCCACACAAGTTTCCGACTTGCTGCGTTCCGGTCCACCTCAATATTAGAGAGTTTGCGGCAGCCACCGGAAGCCACCGGGTGGCTGATCAGGCATGCGTGGCCAGTGGCTGTGGCTCATCCGGTGGCTGGCCCGTTTTGTACTCCGAGGACACCTATCCTATATTCCATGTCGGAAGAGCCATCCTGGAGTCAAGATAGTGCTTGCCTGCCTTTCTCGCAGCTCATGTCTGAGGAATCAGAGGAATATTTTGCTGGTTTGAATGGGGAGCTAGGCAGAAGAATCAAATTCAACTTTGGGGCACCTGGGGCAACAAAGAGAAGCAAGAGTGGAGGCACTCATCAAATGACAAAGACATAGGTTCAGCCACTGAATCAGCCACAGCCACTTGCTACCGCATGCCTGATCAGCCACCGGGTGGCTTCCAGTGGCTGCCGCAAACTCTCTATTACCGTATGCATGTTGTATATTTCCTGGCCAATCCAAGGATGAGGGAAATATCAGAGCGGGATTTGGGATACAAGCAAAAGATTAAATGAAATAGTTCAAGATTCAATCTGATGGGTAGGTATAGATATATAAAGGTTTAAATCCAGCCACGATGAATTTGGAGGCAGACAATGGTAAACTTGGGCAAGATACGTGTTCAATGGTCCGGACAATATAGTTTCTTGGCTGCGAGATTCAGCAGATCCGAATTTTTCAGCAGATCATCCGCAAAATTAGTTGAGCAATTTCGATTTCTGGGCATAGCATGAAGTGGCTTTCTTTCTTTCTGAAAGTAGCTTTCCAAACTTCGTCCCTAGCGAAGCCGCAGGTAACTGCTAAATATTTTAATAGTCCAACGTTCAATTTGAGTTCCGGAATTTCCCGGTCGGGGTATTTCGGCAGTGGCGATGTCATGCACCCTTTGCGCCATCCATGACTGGTCTCCTCGACATATCAACAGAGTACCCTCTCGGAATGCGGTGTCCCCAAACGCCAAGCTCGTCCTTGGCAAGCGAACATTTGAGTGGCACCATCACCAAGGCTCATTACGCCGCGCGCAAACGCAAGCCGCACCCCGGGGCCGTGCACGCGCTCACGGTCCTCGTCCTCTTCGGCATCATGGGCTACACCGAGTACGTATATGCTGGGTGGTTCTCTGTGCGTCGCATGCAGGGCGGGAAAGAACCAACAAGACTGAAGTGAATTTTCTTTTCCACTGAGGCTCGCCGAAGACAGCGCAACTCTCTCTTGGTGTATAGTTCGAGCTATTATAAACTCATGGCGCCAGGAAACGTCCGCTACTACCCGCCATTCTGAAACGAGGTGGTATACAAGAGATATACATGGCGAGCAAAGCACGGGTACAAGAAGACTGTAGTGAAAACGGATAGCATCTGGATAACTACGGAATAGACGACAACTCTTCGAGACTAGGCTGTGATTGGTCTACGCGCTGCTCTGCAGTTAGTCCCCGACCTTTTCTTTTTAAATTTTGTGGTCACATGCTTGTAAACTCTTGAAAGACGTGGGCGTCGGACTCAGAGTGACGGTACGCGCGACCTAGAAATTTATTCATTCAGAAATGCCTACAATAATTCAGGCGACATACGGATTTGTGAACGAACAACCGCGCCGAGAGCCGCTTGCGTCTCTTTGATTCCTCGGTCAGCTTGCGCTGACGTTCCTCTTCGATGATCAGCTGCGAGAGATTTTTAAATCAGGAAGAATGGATGTTGAAAACGAACCCCTCACCAGCATTGCGGTCTGGATCTCCTTGACCTCCTTTACGCACTGGTTGATGATCTGAAGGATCGCTCGGATGCTCTTGAAGTATGTCTTCCACGTCGCGCTGTGCATCTCTAACAATTGGGACTGGATCGTGGATGCGGATAGTTTAGCCCTGAAAATATCATCGCTAGGCTTGTGGTCGTGGCATTGGAGAGGATGTACTGGAGCAGACGACACCCCGCGTCGATCATCTCCATATGGTTCCACGTATAGTTCGACGCTGCCTTTGCACGTTCCAAAATTTCTTCGAGGGCCTTGATCGCGTCTTCGAGTTTGGCGAACTTCTGCGCTGGAGCCTGGTGACGTGCAGCGAAAATATAAAGGAGGCGGTGCGAGCGCGAGGCAGACGTAGCGCGAGGTGATGCTAGGGACGAGGGCCAAAGCCCCGAGTATGATGGAGATGGATATGGTGCCGCACATGATATACAATAGGGCAGGTGAAGAGGAAAACGTTAGGATATTGGTGGGGACTCAGGCTGGGGTCTGATAGAAAGCCAGGATCCCTCCGCTTTTTAAAGCTAACATTGACGCTTGCGGCAGTTCAACGCCAGCAATAAGCGAACTCCTTGGAGATAGATCAACAGCTGAATTCTGTTCATCAAACCGACTTTAGATCATCCCGAAGGCTGCGATCAAGTCTCCGTTCGCAAATTTAACTCATATGTCTTAACATGGCACACGGCACTCTGTCGGCTCCGGCGTCTTGGGTGGCCCTTTATTCGAGATTTCAACGATGAACGGACATCCAAAAAGCCAGTTGGTCGGCCAGTCGATTATTCTCTCAAGCCCGCCGAGTTCCTGCATCACACACTTTGCCATATTCAAGTGCCCAGCACCATCAACTCCTTTGAAGCGACCATGTCACATTGAAGGGGAAAGTGGCACCACATCTTAGATTGCCTTAGTTTGGGAGCTTGCTTTTTGAGTAATTTTACACCAGGGATTTTCCCGGCGATGCTTGAGTTCGGGAACTGTTGGCAGTGCCTCCGACTACGTATATTCGAAGCATATGCTGAGTCGGAGCGTTCTCGTGCTACCTCCTCTGCTTTTTCATTTAACGTGTCCCTGTAGGTTCGAAACGGGTGACAAAAACAGCCGTCTTTTGGCACGAATACCCCGTCTTTCGCTCCCATGGGCCATGGATCTCGGACAATTATTTGGCAAACTACTTAATTCGATCATACGGCCATGCAAACTTATGTCCTGACAGCTAGGCCTGAAGCACTATTAAAACACACTGGCATTTCATCATATCGTCTAAACACATCCTCCAACGCCTCCGCTACAGACTCTCACTTTTCACCGTTGGACATGCACTACCCTAGGCTATTCTGGCAGCAATGCCTCACCGCCGCCTGCAAACTTGAACTACTCGTCGTCCTACGAGCAGTCCAATGGACGGCCGTATTATCCAGCTGAATCCAACGGTGGTACATGTACAAATACCAGAACTTTTTTTTTTTTTTTTTTTTTTGATGTTGCATCCAAGGGTCGGCCACCAACCAACGCAGTACTATACGCCGATCGCTCCTGTCCCTCCTTCCTCTGATCATTACTCGAGTAGTCCGCCTGCTGCGCCACCGCCTTCAATCTCGGTCTCAAAACGTTTCTGGTGCCTTCCACTCTGAAATATGTTTCTCTATCCAACTCAAGCCTTTTAAAGTCCGACAACCCTTCTTGATCTCGGCAGCGAGATGCCACGCAATCCGCGAAGCCGGCTCCCAACTGACTATCAATTCGGGTCTGATCCGCGATAAATGCTGCACTCGGCCGGGTCCACTTCTCTTTCCGGTTATGATCATGAGAACTCCTTGAATTTTACTCAGTCACGGTGCTAAGCGCTCTTGTAGCAGCAAGGAGCTCCTCCGCAAACGGCAGCCTTTCTGATATCAGCTAGACTTCCTTAGGCTTAAATAAGGTGGCCTCATACATTGGACGAAAACGATATTGCGAGATATTTACATGCACGGAAAGCACGACTATAGGGCGACGACATGACTAGGGAAAGCAGAGATAGCATCTGGATAACTCAAACATCGACGACAATTCTTCGGGACTGCAGGTGGCCTATGAGCGGCCTACACACTGTTATAGGGAAATGTAAGTACATTGGATTTTTAGATTCCGACTGCTCTCATACTTAGAGGACTCCTGAGAAGTGTTGGCGTCGGATTCGGAGCGACGGTACACGCGATCTAAAAAAAATGATTCCGGTAGAAATAAATGCCCATAATAATTCAGGCGACATACGGAGAACGACCGCCCCGAAAATCTCTTGTGATTCTTTAATTCCCTCGGTCAGCTTGCGCTGACGTTCCTCCTCGATGATGAGCTGCGGGACCTTTTTAATCAGCAATCATGAAAAGTTGAAAGCGAACACGCTCACCAGCATCGCGGTCTGAATTTCCTTCACCTCCTTTGCGCACTGGTCGACGCTACGCAGGATAGCTCTGAGGTTCTTGAAATAAGTCTTCCGCATCGCGCTGCGCATCGCCAACAGGTGGGACTGGATCTTAGACGCAGATAATTTAACCCTGAAAAATCATCGTCAGGTTTGCGGTCACGGCATCAAGGTTGAACCCACTGGAGCAAGCGACATCCCGCGTCGACCACCTCCATATGGTTCCGCGCATAGCTCGACGCCGCCTTGGCGCGTTCCAAAGCTTCTTCGAGGGCTTTGATCGCGTCTTCGAGCCTGGTGAACTTCTGCGCTGGAGCCTGGTGACGTGCAGCTAAAAATATGAGAGAGGCGATCGCGAGTGCGAGGAAGACGTAGCGCGAAATGGTGTTGGGGAGGAGAGCGAGAGCCCCGAGTATGATGGAGGTAGATAGGGTGTCGCACATAGTGAGGGGACGAAGAGGTGAGGATGGCTTAGGTTCTCAAGCTGGTGCGTGATAGGGAAGACGGGATCCCTCCGCTTTTTTAAGGCTAACATTGGGCGCCTGTGTGGGTCCATCAAATCGCTGGCGCCCAAAGGTTCACATTTTTGTTCGCGGGAGTCCATCAATTTGGCTTCCATTGTGCGCTTCGAAACGGGTTAACCTTGCGTCAGATCGGCTTCTTTCGAGGTGGATGTCAACAAGGTCTAGAGTGGGCAACCAATCACAAGGCAGAATCTGTGGGTAACACTGTAAGACAGGGTAACTGTAACAGCAACTGATAGCCATACTGACAGATACCGTGGTCCGAAAGCTGTAACTTTGGAGTTGTGGTGCGTCTTCACAAACTGAGTACTGTACATCCCTGTAGTGAAGCAACACCAAACTTACCGTGACATTTCCGTTGCACTTTTTTCAAGCAACGGCGAGCATCGTGACAGTGACCGTTGTAACAAAATGCAACGGCCACTATTTAGTTCGGACTGTTTTTCAGTGTGTTCAGGAACATTTTTGTATCCATTTGATGCACAAACCACCTGATTCCTTCATTTCCGCTGATAACAAGCCTGTTCCAACCCTTTGGGTTTTGTTTTTTGTTTTTTGTTTGCCTGGATGTCACGGTAATTTTGAGGCAACGGGCCCCATCGTGACCGTGACCTAGCACAAATTTGCAACGCAACGCCCCCTACCGTGACTGCGACTGATGCTTCAGCACAGGGAGGTACATTAAGCCAATCGTAATATTAATGGACGGAAAAATCTGCTTCTCCCAAGTTTCTCCCGCGATCTTTTTATATATAGCCTCGTTGATTCCCGGGGCAATCGGACTAATACCCTTTGTTTTGTTGGTTGCGCTTGTTTCTATGAGCGTCGAAATGCGCGTGGAAATACAATTTTAGGTGTTTTGTTGCGCTTGGCGATAAAGTGCGTTTGGACACTTTTATTTTTCCTGTCATACCCTTGGTTTCCCATCATGCCCCTTTTCTTCTCTGCAACACTTTTTTTTGACCTAATTTCTTCCTGCCACACCGCCACACCCATATCTTCCTGTCATACCTGTCAGACCATTTTCTTCCTCTCATACCTATGGTAACCCATCATACACCTTCCTGAGGCTTCCTCCTGCCATACCCTTTGCTTCCGGACTGTACATCCTTAGTTGTTATGCACTGAGCCATCAGGAAGGGCATCGGCACTCCCTGTATTATATATAATTGAGTACCAAGAGCTCTCCCAGAGAACTCTACATCCGTAACGAGAATAGACGCTCGGAGAATCAACCTGTCCGGTGGACCGACCTTGAACCGGCTCTAGTAGTCTGCATGATAACACGGACAGGACAAGTTGCGTGTATGCTTTCAAGTTCACGAGCAGCATTGGCGCCAGTGACATTGAATATCGAAACTGCTCATCAGGAAACTGGATACCGCTTCTCAGGAAAGTTCACCAGGGAGTTGACATTCGTGAGCCATCAAGCAGCATTGACGCTCACATAGGCTCGAATCCAGCCTGTCTTTCGAAACTAGTTGTGTCGATAGACAGACTGGTCGATCTGAGTTTGAATTTATAATGCAAAAATCTTACCAAAAAAGGTTATTCGCGGATTTACTTTCCTCACAGTAGAATTACAAAGTAAAGAGGCAGAATTGATTATATTACATCCCAGAGGATACTCCGATTTATCCGATGGCAAATAATTCAGTTTCGAGTGCAGAACGTTGTGTTTTGTTGTTGTTTGGACATGTCGTCACTCGCACGGAAACCCGGTCCGGAATAACCTTTTTTGGTAAGATTTTTGCATTGGAAATTTAAACTCAGATCGACTGGTCGGAGGCAAGCCTGTCAGTAGACAGACAGTCACTGGTCTAACGTTCACATTGAATATCGAGGCCGATATTGAGATCCCAGAGACCTCAGTCAGGGCTCTACTTTGGCGACCGCAAGATAATTCCGCTGTTACCAAAGTTGCTATTCCCGGTCCATCACGTTTCACCCGGTTTCAATTCACGTTTTCCCGCTGGCTTCCGCCATGTTTGAGGTTTGGCTGGACATTATGCGCTATGATTGGACTCGGAGGCACCCGCAGATTTGAATTCAGGCTTTCCAGAATCATCGGTAGTTCGACGACACGCACGCCGATGATTACCAAATTTAGCGTGGCCGGACGTTCAACTCTAAATGCCAACTTTGGAGTTGCATAAAAACTGAACCGAAATTCAATCTGTTACTGGTGAATTAGGTGCATCTGAAATTGTAATCTAAACTACAAGAATAAAATTGGGTTTTGGACAAGCCGAAACGTAGCTCAAATCCCAAGAGTCAGATAGCAAAATAAATGCCCTGCAATTGTAAACCGAAACTTACCGTTTCAGTAAAAAAAAGGTACGTCCGAAACCTAGCATTTCAGGTGCGCTGAAATGGGCACCGAAATCCCAGCTTTCGAGACTCATTCCTGTGCAACTGAAATGATAGATTTCTGTTTGCATTTCAGCTGAAGCTGATATGCAAAGTGAAACTATTACTTTTGGTCAAGCTGGGATTCGGTCGGCAGATGATCCGCGGACGATCCGTCACTTGTCCGTAGACAATCTGCCGCTCATCCGCAGAGGGTCTGCAGCTCAGGTGTACATTATTGTCTTAATGACCTCCTTAATAATTGTAACTGCAGGAGACCTACAGGTCATCCTCAAAGGGTCCCCAGCTCAAATTTTGCGAGGCTTCCACGAGTAATCTCCGCGTCTTTGAAAGAAATCTCATATATTACCAAGTGTAGTTACGTACTACATAGACTTATCTATAGTAAATGATACTTACCAGTGCTTACCACAGGTGTCCCGTAGAATCTGGAAGAGCACAACCATCTGCGGCTGGGCTGCAGACCCTCAGCGGATGAACGGCAGATTGTCTGCGGACAATCCGCCACTCGTCCGCAGATCATCTGCCAACCGAATCCCAGCTTGATCAAAAGTAATAGTTTCAGTTTGCATATCAGCTCCAGCTGAAATTCAAGCTGAAATCTATCATTTCAGTTACAGGGGAATGGGTTTCCAAAGGTGGGCTTTCGGCGCCAATTCAGTGCACCTGAAATGCTAGGTTTCGGACACGCCGTTTTTCGTACCGAAACAGTAAGTTTCGGTTTGCAAATCGGTGCATTTGTTTCGCAATCTGACTCCTAGGATTTCAGCCATATTTCAGCTTGTCCAAAACCTAGTTTCATTCTTCTAGTTTAGAGCACGGTTTCAGATGTACCTAAATCATTCGTAACAGATTGACTTTCAGCCCGGTTTTTGTGGAACTCCAATGTTGGCATTCAAAGTTGAACGTCCGGCCACACTGAATTTGGTGATCATCGGTGTGACGGATGTACAGATCTGTGTAATTTTTGTACAGCGTTCAAATTCAACTTGAACTTTCGTTTCTACTACGTTTAAAATTCGCTAAATTGCAGTACAATGGCAGGACGGCTGTGCTGCCTTCTAAAGAGTTCGGAACCTTAATAGGCTTTTTATAGCGATCGGGAATTCCCACCGGCACCCGGCATCTTTCAATTTTGTGGCCATCTGTGGCGGTGTCGCTGCGTCATCCTCGTTTGTAATCTTGGCCCTCTCCTCGATGCCCTCTAGGAATACGGCGCCCCCAGACGACAGGCTCGTCCTCGACAAGCCCACACGCTGGCACAATAATCGAGGTCCAGGACGCCGCGAATGAGCGGCGCGAGCACAAGTCGCAGTGCACGGCCCATTCCAATTTCCGGATTCGGAGAGGTATGAATCTTGCTTCGACTGGGATGTTTAACTGCAAAGGCCATATGCCGAAGAGTGGTTCCCCTACACGAAAAACGATTGAATTAGGGAGCGATAATCTTTGTGATATGCCGACCAAGGTAATGTTAGCCTTGGAATCGTGCTGCGCGTCCAGAGTCGTGGACTATCACCTAGATCCTCCAAGAAGGCCGACAGTGCTATTTCGTCAGTGTGCCGTGTACCCCGGATCGAAAAGGGTTTGACTTCAAATGCAAACAGTCAAAGATTGACATAGAAATGAATTTAGCTTCCGGGTTCTTCGAGATCGTGAGCGTTATTTTTGGAAGTGAGCACAGCTATGTATGGCGCGTCTCGCCGATGTCAACCTTGGATCTGCACATGTGCTGATGGTCATATTGCGACACAGTGCCAATTCGAGGAGCAGAGCGATTGCCCAAGAGGCTGCCGCGGAAAGCTATCATGGATACGACAAAATTGGCAGCAGGTCCGCATGTATAGGGTTTGTCCGATCTACACTTCGAGGTTGTGCCTCCATCGCCAGTGGAGATGGATGGCACTGAAGAAAGCGGGCCGGTTCTTGAATACTTGACTTGCACACTGACAGCTGGTTCGCTTTGCATATGACAGAATATCGCATCCCAAACTACAATAACCAGCGGACGATGCATGCCGCACTCAGCCGAGCCCGCTTCTCTTTTGAGCCTCATGAGAACTCCTTGATTTTGTTTTCAAGGTCCTGAGGACGGTTTCTTCGCAAACCGCAGCGCTTTTTGGGCGCCTCGTGCATTGAACCGAAACGATATTGCTGAAGATATTTACATGCAAGGAGAAAGCACGGCTATAAAGAACCGAAAAAATTAGAGGATGGCATCGATAGCTACGAAAGCGATGATAACTCTGGGGAACTAGGCTGCGGTAGGTCTACACACTGCTCTGCAGTTAGTCCCGACAATTTCATTTTAAATTGGTATTCACATACTCGTAGGACTGAAAGATATGGGAGTCGGATTCGGAGCGACGGTGCGCGCGACCTAGAAATTGATTCCTTTAGAAACAAATGACCACAATAATTCAGGCAACATACGGATTGGCGAACGAATAACCGCTCCGAGGACCTCTTGCGACTCTTTGATTCCTTCGGTCAGCTTGCGCTGCCGTTCCTCCTCGATGATCAGCTGCGAATTTTTTTAATCAGTAATCATGAAACGTTGAAAACGAACACGCTCACCAACATCGTGGTCTGGATTTCTTTCACCTCCTTTGCACACTGGTCAATGGTCCGCAGGATTGCCCAGATGCTCTTGAAGTAAGTATTCCACGTCACGCTGCGCATCTCCAACAGGTGGGACTGGATCTTGGACGCGGATAGTTTAACCCTCCAAATGCAGTCAGTAGGCTTGCGGCCACGACATCAAGGATGAATGTACTGGAGCAGACGGCACCCCGCGTCGACCACCTTCATATGATTCCGCATATAGCTCGACGCCGCCTTGGCGTGTTCCAAAGCTTCTTTGACGGCTTTGATCGCGTCTTCGAGCTTGGCGAACTTCTGCGTTGGACCCTGGTGACGTGCAGCGAGAAATGTGAAGGACATGCACGCGAGCGCGAAGAAGATGTAGCGCGAGCTGGTGCTGGGGACGAGGGCGAGGGCCCCGAGTATAATGGAGGTGGATAGGTTGTCAGACATGATATACAATAGGGCAGGTGAGGGAGGAAAAAAGATTAGGATTTTGTGGTGACTCAGGCTGGGGCTTGATAGAAGGACAGGAATCCTCCGCCATTTAAGGCTAACATCGGCGCTTGCGGCGGTTCAGCGGTCGCATGCCAAATCTCCATGACTAGAAGACCTTTCCAGATTGAGATTTAAATGACAGCATAGCTGAGAATCGTCTTGGATCTTCCATAATTCTACCCACCTCCTGACAGGTCAAAGATGGGGAGGCGCGGATCGCGGTGTTCTTGTCGAGTGTGTGGGCGAACTGGGCGATGGTGGGCGGCACTTTGAGGCGTTGGTGCAGAATCACCTTCTGGCGCTGAAGGCGAATTTACTCCGGCCACTTGACAAACCGCGTCAGGTCTGTCTGCGGTTGGATGTCGCTGCGACGGTCCGAAAGTCAAGCCGTTTGAACCTGCAGAATGCCTCGTTCGTCTAGCATCATGCTGTGGATGCCACGTCCGTCCGGGGGGTGATAACGCGTTCTGTCCACGCGACCCCATCCCATCACATTTCTAGTCTGCTCATATAACCACGGTGGTCCCGTTCTGATCGCTAATCTGACGTGCCTGGCGAACGCTAACGTTCGCCGCTTGGTTGGCATGGATCCCGAATGGAAGTATCCTTTATGCGCAGTTAATTATACGCCCGAGAGCACACGGATTGATAGTGTTCACAACGGGAAACCGACCTCTCAGGAATGAGACATCAGAAATTCTTGACCATATGGAGGCAGCGGCAATTTAATCGTCGAGTGAGCTTGCGGTGAGCCATCAGCTCCCGATTGCTTATGCCAATGCCATTCTTTTGGGATTGGGTTATGCATGTACGTTGTCTTAGGGAAAGGGCATCCATTAGGGTTAGGTTAGAGTTTGCGTGGAGAGGCCAAGGTAAATTGGGACAAACACCACGTTTTATTTGGGACAGTCCGGAGGTGCGATGTTTCGCGCGCATAATTAAAACACAATGCCTCGTTTCTAGTATTTACGCAGTGGGCAGTGCACAATGCGGTTTTTGCGCACTCTGGGCGGAGGAGAGGGAAATACACCTGAGAGCGAGTAATCCCCGCGAGCACATGAAAAATCACGGAGATGAAGGTCGGCACCACAGTTCACCACAAATTTCTCGCTGAAGGTAGGTAGGTAGAATTACACAGCACGGTCCCGCTCAGGAACGCCGGTTTCCAGGAAGTATCCCGAAGAATCACGGAGATGAAGATCGGCACCACAAATTTTTCGGAAGGATCTGGTGCATCAGCCTTTCGGCATTCTACTTGTTACTTGATTGGTCTTGAATGCATTGTCCGGGTCTCGTGTGAAAGAAGACGGAACAGAATAGATATGTTGCACACAGACATCTCGCGGACGGTGATAAGTCAGACCGGGTTGAAATATATATTTACGACATAGGTAAGGGTTCTGATGGGGACAGACAGCCTGGCCCTCTTCCCCATCTTCAACCTTGAATCCAGTGCTGCTCATGTGCGACATATCCACCTCGATAGTATTCTGGGTGCTATCCCCTATGCCAGGCCTCCGCTACGTTGGTCTGGGTCTCATTTTGGTATCATTCATGATTTATGCCGCGAATCGCCAAAGTCCATCGTATAAGCTCAGTCAACTCGAGATCAAGATCAAATTCTGAGCAACCAGGAAAAACGGAAATGGCTGTCTTTTATTATTGGAATGAGATTTGAACATTACCCACGTGGCCACGGTTGCATTAGACTGTCTTCGCAGGTGGCTCTGGAATTGTCCTATCCATGCGGAGCAACTTCAGAACTAGGTATCCTTCATCATCACGCAAAAAGTTAATTTGTGCAGAACTAAGAAGGAACAAATAATACGATTGGTTGAAAGAAAAACCAATTGAAGTCGAAGGATGAGCTTCAGGCTGAGTGGGCTTTGTAGAGCAAAAATTGAAACATGTGCTAGTCTCCTGCAAGTCGAATGAGCTGGTTGTCAATGAACTACGCACCGTGTTTTTTTTTTTCTTTTTTGGAAAACTATTCCAAGGCCGTATGGCAGAGCTCGATGACACAGAGTTCCTAAAGGTTGTGGTATCTCCAAGGTCAACTATTGCACTGGTAACAAAATATGCGTGCGATCTCTTAATTTTTTATGCCTTCCTGTGTTTCGGCTAGGTGGAGCTTGAGCTGGTGGCCGACTGGGTTGTTCTTTGCTAACATGAGACATGCGAACCCCGGTGTAACCGAAAAACAAGAAGCGCGTGCATCCCGCTTGTGGACCGGGTTGTGTCCGGTCTGCTTTCCCATGAAACAGAGCCTGTGGCCACGAAAGTCTCTTCCTTCTTCAAGGTTACGACCATGTCTACGAATTCCGGTATTCTTATTTGGATGTTAATATTAACAGGGATTACACTGACGAGGTGAGTTGTTCATGACCGTCCGCCAGTGTGTTGAACTCTCGGAACACGAATGCGATGCGGGCCATTGACGCAGTGGATAGCGAGAATACACAAAATAAATAAAACACACACCGTGTAGATCCGACAATGGCGCGCGCTATATGGTTTCACAATCGAGCAGCGCGAGCACCATCGGTACGGCGGCAGCAGCGGCGCTGCCGGGGGGAAGCGGCCGCAGGGGATACACCCATCGCTGTCTCTGTCCCCGTCCCTGTCCCTGTCGTCTCTCCGCCTCCTGTGACTCCCGCGAGAGGACTTCCGGCATGGGGGCGGTGCGGGTGCGTGCCCGCTCCCATTCAGCATGTATGTCCCGTTAGCAGCACCTGACACAGGGAGCACCGTACCCGGGACGTGCGCAGGAGGCGGCACCACGATCGCGAGTTCCTCGTACGACGGCTTGCCGAGAGGGGCGACGAGAAGGGTGGGAGTGGGACTCGGCTAAACGTCGGCTAACGGCCGTTAGTGGGATTCGAGCCTCGGCTAAGTGCCATCAGTGCAACTCACCTCCCATCAGTGCAACTCGCCTAATCGGCACTTGATCGGCAGCATAAATATTTAAAACTCCGCTATGAGTAAAGCCCCACGCAGTGGGCCCAGCGGCGAGCGTAGCACCGCGCAGCGGGCCCAGTGGCGAGTGTCAGGGGGGTCCCCAGTGCTAGATACCCTTTAAAACTCTGTACAAGCTTAAATAAATTGATACACACATTTAAAAAAATATTGAAGAGCCCCACGCAGTGGGCCTCCGCGGCGAGCGGATGCTCCACGCAGCGGGCCCTAGCGGCGAGCGTTAAGGGGGTCCGCGGGGGTCTCCCCCGCGCTAGATACAATAAAAAGACTCAAAATAAGCAGAAAAATGATTAAACTCGGATAAAACTAATAATAAAAATATCTGTATGGCCGTCAGGCAAAAGGAGGGGGGTCTGGGGGGAACAATGTTCCCCCCAGCAGTAATCCTAGTTGAATAATGTATAGAATACCTCAGAATACCAAAAACGGCGACCAACGGCAGCGCTGTGCCGGAAATGATGTAACTGATGCGGTTGATGCCAATGTCATCAACAGTGGGACTCGCTTAAATTCGGCGAGTCCCACTCCCACCCTTCTCGTATAGACTCGCTTGCCGATGTGCCCCGTCTGTTGATTGTTGTGCTATGGTTCTCTTTGTCTGATTGTTTGCTGATCTTCCCGATTCAGTCTTATGTCCGGTCTGTCTGATCAATCCGCTAGCGTCGACTGGTTCACGAGTCTACGGGTTTCGTAACAGGACTTTGCGCAGGTTTCATAACTTGTTCATAACTGAGTCTGCACCTGTCTGCACTTTGCACGCGTTTCGTAACTACATAGTACTGCACTTTCGTAACTGTACTTTGGCGCAGGTTTCGTAACTGGAAGAAGTTGTTGGGACCTTGGGCAGGGATAATTCTATTTGGCAACCCCCAAGTTAGAGATAAGATAAGGTAGAAAAGAGTTTAAACCAGTCTCCCGCCGCTTTGAGAGCCAATGGAGAGTATTCATCCCTTGCGCAGAGAGGAAACGCGGTTGGATCTCGAATCATTGTCACCCCCACTTTTTTTTTGTTTTTTTTTTGGGCTTCTTTTGAAGACTTTTCATCTGTTCAAGTGAGTCGCAGCGCAAAACACCTGGTAATCATGAGCATTTTACCCAGCAGAGCCCCAAGAAAATTTGAATAGCTGCCTGATACGAATGTCCGTGCGAGTGAATTTTTTGAGCATTTATTTCACTGCATCTGCCTTGTTAGGAGGGACTGGGCCACTTCCCGCCCTATCCCGCCTCTCCCGCCATCAGCTGCCATCACAAGAGTTCTGACAAAACATCCCGTTCTATTTGGCAACCCCTCGATTTACAGTGGGGTTGCCAAAGAAGGGGGGTTGCCAAATAGAATTATCCCCACAAAACTGTCAAAACTTGATAGCCTATCCTAGAAATTGTTGGCTGTTGCTTGCTTCCCCACTCTTGACTTTTTTTCCAGTTCATGCCATGCCCATTTACATATCTCGGTTCACAAATACTTCTCTGACAGAGATTTATTCTGAGCTGTGAATAAAATTACTCCTTGATTCTGGGTTGCAGTTGTCACTGATTGTGTCCGCAAGTCCGACTCGGCTCTCTCTGCAACCAAAATTCCCTCACTATACTCAATAAAGATTCACTGGATGCTGGGGCATGCCCTCCGACCTTTATGGGGCTGACCATGTATTTTACAGGCTCCAATATATAGTACTAGACAACCTTCCGGCTGAATTTGGCTGCAGTGACAGTACCTGAGCACCCAAGATGGCCAGAAAAACAGCAACGCGGGAGGAGGAGGGAGAAAAAGGTTGGATGCCAAAATTTTGCATACGTGTTCGGTCAAATCATGTAGGGAACATGAGATAATGTGACAAAATCCGAAAGGTTCAGCCACCTGCCTCGAAGAGGCCTAATCCCATGTCATTTATTTATTTATTCAATGAGGGGGGATCACTGATGATTGTCTTACTGGCAGTCGGATTGCTTGCGGGCTGGAGTGTGTTGTGTATATAGATGGTCTGGGCCTATATCAAGGTATTCCCTATGCTCTCTTCAATTTCTGTGTCTTATCCAAGTACAGGTAATCCTAGCACCCCCCGGGAACACCTGCGACGTGCGTCCACCAGCCTCCCCCTTTACTTGACCTCACCTACAGTATTACATACTTGCAGTACGTACCAAAAACACCGCAGCCTCTCTTCCCGCGTGCACAGTGGGACGCCGCACAAGACGCATATGGCTACGACAGTGCAGAGTCGTACGACAGCTGCACGGCCGCACTCACGGACATCGAGACGGGGCGTATCGGCGGGCCATTGTACGAGGAGCTCGCGATCGCGCTTCCTGCACATGTCCCGGGTGCTGCTAACGGGTCCGTTCCTGAAACGTCCATGCCGAATGGGAGCGGGCATGCACCCACACCTGCACCGCCCCCGCGCCGGAAGTCGTCTCGCAGGAGTCGCGGGAGGCGGAGAGACAACAGAGACAGGGACGGGGGCAGAGACAGGGACGGGCGTATCCCCCGCGGTCGCACCTATGGTGCTCGCGCTGCTTGGTCATGAAACAAAACATTGTCGGACCTACATGGTGCATGTTTTTTCCCGTGTATTCTCGTTATCTACTGCATCGATCGCCCGCATTGCATGTATTCCGAGAGTTCAACACACTGGCGGACAGTCATGAACAGTTCACCTCCTCGGTGTAATCCCTGTTTAATATCAACATCCAAATAAGAATATCAGAATACTTAAGACACGGTTGTTTCCTTGAAGAGGAAGAAGGAAGAGACTTTCGTGGTCACAGAATCTGTTTCATGGAAAAGCAGACCGGACACAACCCGGTCCACAAGAGACGCACGGCCTTCTTGTATTTCGGTTACACCGGGGTTCACCTGTCTGATGTTCGCACTGAACAACCCAGTTGGCAGCCAGCTCAAGCTCCACCTAGCCAAAACACAGGAAAGGCATAGAAAATTAAGAGATTGTATACATATTTCGCTCCCGCTGGCAGAGCAATAGTTGACCTTGGAGATACCTCCGCTTTTCGGAACTCGGTGTCGTCGAGTTCTGTCATGCAGGCTTGGAGGCTGGAGAATCCAGATAATAGTTTTCAACAAAAAAAAAAAACACACGGTGCATAGTTCAACCAGCTCATTCGACTTGCAGGAGACTAGTAGATGTGCAGGGGTTTCGATTTTTTTCCTCTACAAAGCCTACACAGCCCGAAGCTCATCCTTCAACGACCGGGATGTGGAGAGGCGGACAGACAAGGTCTTTCTTTCAACCGATTGCATTATTTGTCCCTTCTTAGTTCTGCACAGATTAATTTTTTTCGTGATGATGAAGGATACCTAGTTCTGAAACTGCTCCGTATGGATAGGACAATTCCAGAGAAGGCAGTCTAATTCAACTGGGGCCATGTGGGTACAATCTCAATTCCACCAAAAGACAGCCATTTCCATTTTTCCTGGTTACTCCAGCCAAAAAAAAAAAAAAAAGACAGACCAAAATTTTTTCTGGCTGCACTCTATTTATGAGAAGATGGTCCAGGTCAAGGGCCCAAAGCATAAGATATTTTCCGAGTCCCACTCAGCCATCGGGCGTGAACAGCTTTTTTTTTTTTTTTTTTTTTTTTTTTTGGTGGTACGTAGGCCAGTAGCAACTAACAATTGGTTAGCCCATCTGGATTGTAAAGGTCGAAGCATCTGCTTCATTGGGAGTGGTTTCCACCACCCAGAGAAATGCATTGCGCACGCCCGAAGGGCAGTGTGGGACTACCGTGTTACCCGATGCCTTGGCTGCTATTTTGCTGGGATCGGTGTCGTGAGACAGCACGGGTACCCACTAAAACTCTGGGCTCCCGTAACCAATTGGCCGGCAAGCTACTCTTGTTGTCCAGGATATCGGACCAAGTCTCGAGGACCAGTTTCGGGGCCAACGATGGGTGTTTCCCTCGGATTGGCCTATTTGCCAACGCTACGTCCACCTGTAGTCTTTGATTTACTGCGAATTTCCATTTGTTCAGGATTTCGTCTTCCGTCGCCGGTTCACCGTCCTGCGAGATAACGCGATCGTTTCGAAGCTTCCAAATCGTGTATGCGGACTCGGACATCAAGATCCGGTATAACCGTTGTGTGCCACGCTTGATCTTCTGCCTGTCATCGCGGAATTCAGCAAGGCCACAGCCCAATATTGTGCCTAACGACACTGCAGGCCAATCTGTTTCTCTTTCCAGCCATAGAGCTTCGGCCGCTCGCCATATGACCTCCTGTCCTGGGCTTCTACACCCAGTTAGGATATGATTTAGGTCTTCTATCACCTCGCAATCCTTGCACCAGGCTCGATCCTCGCACTCCGGAATGTGGGTCCAGTATTTTCCTATCCTATGCGCGTTGTGAATACCTTTCCAGAGGAATTGGGCCGACCGTGGGAGGATGTCTTTTACTGACACTGCTTTCCAGATGTCGGAATCAGATACATATCTGCCGAATATGCTCTTTGCCGCTTCGCGTACAACCTCGAGATTTAGTTCTGTCGAGACCCTCGGTGACAATGTTTGCACCTTTGCTTCTCGTATACTGCGATAGAAGACTCGTTGACGATTCCCTTGCAGGCTTAATCCGGGGAGGGCTGTGTCAGGGGGCAGCGTAAGGTCCCAGTCCTTGCTCCTGGATGTTCTTGCGGCTCTTTTTGCAAGTATTGCGGCTTGCCTGCACATCGCCTGCTCGGGTGAGCCCACCTTTGCAACCTTGAAGAACGTTGGTGCCTCCCGAGCTTTGAGTTCCGCCGCCATACAGCGCAGAACGCCACTGTGTCGGACTCCAGTCCAGCCTTCATGCTCCCAACCGGGGAGTTTTTTATTCATCGCGTCATGGACGTGATTTTGTGTGCTAAATATTGTAAGTGCCGTATTTTTACCCGCACTTCTTATAGCCTTTAACGCGGCGAAAAATTCAGCTGCAATTTGTGATTGTTCCCCTAAGGACGGTAAGCATTTACTCCCACTCTGGTTTTCATTTTGCGCCACAAAAAAGCCTGCCGCTGCGCTTGCTCTCGTACGTGGTGGTGCATGTACCGCCCCGGCAATATACACGGTTATAGTTTCCGGGTCCCGCACCGCTGCTGTCCTTCTCCGCGGCGGCGGGTTGACGCGTTCTTTTGGTTCGCCTTTCCTGTGCGTCATAATACGAAGCCCCTGGGCGAGGTTAGTAATTTTCCTTGGAGGCTTGAAGCGCCCAGACTCGTTTTCACCTCCCAAGGCCTCCACCGAGCCTTGTCCATCAGCAACTTCGGGCCTTGGTATCCACTTGGGAAAAATTTGGCCTAGGCGGGAGGTGGCCGCTACAGCACACGCGTGAGGGTTTGTACAGCCCTTTACCGTCCGATCTATATCACAATCATCGCAATAGCATGACGCACCTGGGCTATGCAGAGGATTTTCCAGTCTTTGGGCTAAGTCGAGCCCATCCCCGACCTTCAACGCGGCGTGGTTGCTCCGCAGGCATTTGGCTTTCTTGCTATTGTTCCCCTGCCGTTTCCGACGGTCCTCTCCGGGGTGATGCCATAGCGGCATCTCTCTTTGGATTTCGGCAGTTGGGTGTATTGCCGCAAAGTCAACACCATATTTGTTCAAGCATTTTACCAGTGCCTTGTGCTGGACTGGAGGGTCACGTTGATTGACCTTTAGGTTTTGTACCATAATGTTTGTCTTGGCATCTTCCGCCACTGACGACGTCTTTACAACATGTTTCGACAGGCCATGTAGCGCCAGTGACGCCCAATGGGAGCGTATTTCGGGGTCAGTCTCGGCAAGAGATGCAGCCTTAAGCATTAATAGGGCTTCATTCCGGGCTTCTAGATCGAGCAACCCGATACCTCCTTGCTCCCTGGGAGCCATTAGCGTTTCCCGCGAAATCATCGATGATTTTGAATCATTGATAAATTCCCTCTGTCCTCTAAGTATATGTTTCAGCACCGCCGGTGGCATGCCATTGACCTGAGCTAGGTATTGTGAACGCGAGCCAGCTATTATCTGGTCAATATTCTTCCTCATGATCATAGTTGGGTTGAGGTTTGCCCAGCGCTCATAGTCTGAGTCAATCTTCTCCAGAACTGGTGTCCATACACCAAACGTGTCGACTCCGTTTCCAATGAAACTTCCGAGTATCCGTACCGCTTCCCCCTCTCTCGCGATGTGGATGTTGGGCGGAATTTGGCTATCCCCGGTGTGTAATTGCCTTGTTTCCAGAAGACGTGTTCTAAATGCCGGGGTCCCAAACGGAATGATCTCCGTCTTTGTGACGTTGAAGCGAGCACCGGACGCGAGGCACCATTTCTCCAGTAATTTCTGTAGGTCCTCAAATTTGTCATATTCACTTAGGTAGGCTGTGGTGTCGTCTGCAAATAGCTGGACCACCGCCTTCTCTGCGACCCCGGGTATCGCATAACCTCTAAGGTTTGAGCTTCTCAGCATTGAGGCTAGTGGCTCGATTGCCAAATTGAATAACAGCACGATAGCGGGTCGCCTTGGCGGACACCTCTTCTAACACGAAAGGACGAACTAATTTCCCCATTGACAATTACCCGGGTGTCGGCAAATTTATAGAGTGATTTCACAGTGTCTATAAAGAATTCAGGGAGGCCATGCTTCTGAGAGTATCCCAGAGGTATGTATGCAGCGTCTTATCATAAGCTTTCTCCTGGTCCAGGGCAATGATTACCCCATTCTGCAGATCTTCTTCGGTGTATTCAACAACCTCCATGGCGAGGTATATGGCATCAGTAATCTTGCGCCCTTTCATGAAGCCGGATTGGTCCTTGTGTATTAGGTATGGGGCAACTCTGCTTAATTTATTTGCCAACGCCTTGGTAAATACTTTGTAGTCAGAATTTAGCACGGTAATCGGTCGGTAATTCGCAATGTCTGTCGCATCCTTTTTCTTGAAAAGAGGGCACATCCAGCCTAGAGAGAACTCGGTTCCCTCAACCATGCCATGTTCTTCTATGTCATTAAATACCCAGGTAAGTACTTTGACTATATCACAAGTTTTCTTCTGGGGTGTATTGCCTCTAGCGGTCTGCCTATTTTCTTTATCCATAGAGTGGAGGCGTTTCCAGAACTCTGTAGCAAGGCCGTCTATCCCGGCCGCCTTTCCAGGCGCTGCCTCCATGAGGGCCTTCAGTACGTCATCTTCTGTGAGTTTCTCAGATAGCGGTTTCATATTTACCCCATCCCCGGGTCGCGGTATGGAGGCCAGAGCTTCCCTCCGAGCCTCTTCACGCACTTCTTGTGCAATATCTTCCCCATCAGACTGGAGGTCGTCGTGGTAGTTGCGGGCAATTTCCGCCATTTCCGAAGAGCGTCGACTCCCCTTCTCTGGTACGGTGTCCGTTCTGCGCAGGTAAGTTATTGTATCTCTTGGCTTTGTATCTTTACTGAGATTCACGGCGTATTTAGTTATATGGTTCAGCTCGGTGAAGCCGCGGACTTTCGTCTCTAGTCGTTTTCTGTCTCTTTGACGATCAACAATGTCGTCTATTTTCTTTTGATCGCCGCGACTATCTCGGCAATTTCTGACTGTGATTTTCCTCCTGCAGGCCAGCAAGGGGCTTCTATTACAGGTGGGTCATCACTGTGTTCCACAGTAGCTGGATTTCCGACCCTCCCCTCGTCAGGGGGTTTTGGTGCAGGCTTTTTTTAGTAACATGTCTCATTCTGCCACCAGACCTTGTCGTCTCTTCTCCGATGCACCGACTGCAGTCTTCGCTCTCTTTTTGGCAAAGTCCAGGACCGAATCTTTAAAAACTTTCGCTCTAGTCTGTGCATTTGATATTTCTGTGCGCGTTTCAGGTATGGACTCTTCAAGTTTGACAGCTGCCTCCATGGTGAAACTGATAAAGTCTTTATCATACAGGACAAAATTGGGCATCACCCATCGCCCCTTACCGATGTAGGGCGCTCCTGGGGCAGAAATTGTCACTGACACCATCCGGTGGTCAGTGAGGCTGCCAGCCGTGTCCTCAATATTCCAGTGCCTGCAGTTTTTCAGGAGGGTGGGTGAGACCAGAATGCGATCGATGCGGGACAGTGTCCCGCGGGTGCTGACGTGAGTATATGCTTTTAAGTCTGGATTAAGTTGTCGCCAACCGTCCTTGACTTCCATTAGGCGCATGAAGCGTAGGTACGCGGCTACTACTGCCTCGGAGTCCGCGCGGTGCGGCAGTCGGTCAATCGCGTCCAGCACAACGTTGAAGTCTCCACCTATTGCGTCGGGCACCGGCAGGTCCACGGTAAGCCAGAGTTCACACAGCGCATCCCAAAATTTAATTTTTTCTTCATCGGATTCCGTGGGGGCATATAGTCCCAGTACTGTCATAGTCCGTGTGCCATGCCACGGAATAACTGCGAGGATCGCCTTACCAGGTATGAGGTAGTGAATTTTCACTCCATCGACGTTAGTAATTTCCCGGTTTAACACTATAGCGATGCCTTTCGCAGCGGGGTTCTCGGGGTATTCGTAATTGAAGAGTTGCAGACGCTTACCCATAAAGCTATCTTGTACCTCCAAGGCCTGAGCAGCTGACATGTGTGTCTCAGAGACAATTAATATTCCTATATTCTGTTCTCTCATCATTTGGTGGATCCCATGCCACTTGTGGCTGTCTTGGGACAGCGAGGTAGCTTTAATGCCATTAATATTAATGGCCTTCAAATTTATTTCAGCCCGGGTATTGTGGCCTATTCTGGGGTTTCCAACTTGTTGCTTACCCCTCTTGCGGTTGAAGAATGCGGGAGCATGTTCCTCGTTCTAGGGGCATCCCCTCGGCACACGTTGTCGCCGTGAGCCAGAGGCTCTGCCCTGTGCTTGGGCATTTGCAGCCATGTCTCAGGTGCGGGGGCCAGGCGCGTTCCTCCTCGTTTGATTTCTTGCCATACTCGGGTTACCCCCTGTTCGGCTGATCTCTCGCGGGTTGGAAGGCGGGTCCGTACCCCCAGGTGGCGTGTCCAGATTAACCGTGACATCGTCTTCACCCAGCTCATATACTCAGTATTTCGAGATATACCTGGGCATCATACCGCAGGTCTATTGCGATATCTCTGGGATCTTGCCCAGGGCACTATATATTAGTAATATATATATATATGGCAGATTTAAATAAAGATAAAAGGAGGCAAAAAGAGGGTTTGAACCAAATACCTCCAGGAAACTGAATTGATGGGAAGTTTGGCAGCATAACCAAGTGAGCCAAGAGACCATAAGAAACCAATTTCGGTTCCCAGCTAGCTAGGGTAAGGCTAGCCCTACCCTATCTGGGACTGCTAATACCCAGACCTAGGGCAGGCAAGCTGCCCTAGATCTTCGAATTTGTTTAGACATGCTTATTAAGTGTTTTGTAGTATTACAAACCCTAACAAAAAACCCCTAACCAACTATAACCAACCTAACCAAAACCTTAACCAAAAGAAATATATATCCCCTGGGACTGAGACACCTAAGCACTAACCCTAACACCTAAGCACTAACCCCTAACACTAACTACTAACCATAACATTAACCATGTGGCCCTATGCAGGCCATAATAGGTGGGAAACATGTTTATTATGTGTTTTGAGATACATAATATATAGAGATCAATTTATATTCCTGTTGTGGCCAGTATAGTCTAGTTTGTAATGTGGATTCTGCTCAATTGATGGGAGAAACCTGGAGGTTTTGTGTTCAAATCCTGCTACTGACTTTCTTTTATTTCCCGTGAGAAATTTCCTTTTATAGCTTGCCCAGAGATATCGCAATAGACCTGCGGTATGTTGCCCAGGTATATCTCGAAACCTTTACCTTATGAGGTGCGGCCACAGCATTGAAATCCGCTATTGTAGCCGAAGCCGCCCAGGTGTCGAGGTCTTCGTGACTGCAATGGATACAGAATCCGTCCTTGACGTGTGCAGTGACTGAGATTTGGAGGAGCTCATGACAGGGCTTCCACGGTGTCGTTTTTTTGGCCTTCCATCCAGCGGAAATGGGCTTGCACTTCAAAAGTTGGGTGTGTTCCCACCAGAGGCTTCCGGGCCATAACGAGTTTGGCATGCCCCAATGCTCGTTCATCACCAGCCTGAACCCGGCCATCTTGGCATGCAATAGAGAGCTTGCGCAAAAGCCGCACGAGCTGCACACGGCTTTTGTGCATTGCGCAAAGCCGCGGGTTTTTCTTCGCTGTTCTTAATTCTTGTCTTGTTAAGTACCATCCAATGCCCCTTGAATCCCATATTCCACTCCTGAGAGTGCTATTTGTTGGATGTGCAACTGTGGGAGGCCGCATTTTATACACATTACGAAGGTATCACTCAACCTCCACTTCCTTTCCCCACACTCTCACATCTGCCACGCAGCAGAGGCAATGCTGAGGATGCCCCCTCTCCCCACAGCATCTCTCTTTCGCCTCAGGTAAGCTTACATTGAGATAGTTGATCGACACCTCTCACATTTCAAATTTGCCATGCAATGCAAAAAAGCCGCATGCGGCTCGTGCGGCTTTTGCGCAAGCTCTCTATTTTCAAGTCGCCGTTAAAAGACGAACTGACGTCTCAGGGAAATAAAATTATGCTCAGAAATAATGATCAAAGCAACTTTTGCTACGCAAATGGCCTGACCCCGAGTCGAACGGGGACCTTCCGCCAATGCCATAAACATTTGAATGCATCGGGAGCGGATGCGCACCAGCTGTCACCAGGTCTTCCGGGTAATTTCCGCTTAAATGAGAATTTCTTCGCCTTTCGTCAGCCAGCTGGAGGCGTGGAGTAACCAGGTGCTTGCAGATGCTCCATTGGATCCCAAAATGAGTCAATTGAACCAAAGAAAATGTGTCACTAATTTAGCCATTTGAGCCACCAGTCACCATTTGCGCACAGCAAATCAGCCACCACGTGGCTCGGTGGCTGCACACCTAAAACAGTAATCTTTCAGATGTGTTAAAAGAGATGTTTAAAGATAAGCTTTCTGGGGTCATGTCAGATGAGCAGAAAGTTGATCTTTCAAGTCGAGCAAATGAATTAAATTGTGGCTTTCAATCAGTGGAAAAGAACCACTTTCCGCTGCATTTTCAGACAGGTTGAAAAAACTTCTTTCAGCCATGCGCTGAAAGATCAACTTTCCGCTGTGTTTTTCGATTGGTTGAAAGAGCTTTATTCCACAAAAAGAAAATGATCAACTTCATGTCAATTTCAGACAGGTTGAAAGAAATTCTTTTAGCCACACGCTGAAAGATCAACTTTTCACCGTGTTTTCAGATTGGTTGAAAGTTGATCTTTCTGTTGTGGCTGAAAGAAGTTCTTTCAACTCGTCTGAAAAGTCAGTGGAAAGTTCATCTTCCCCACTGATCGAATGCCGTGGTTAAACTGCTTCATTCTACTCTGCTTGAAAGGGAAACTTTCTACCCATCTGAAATCACCGCAGAAAGCTTATATTTAAACCTCACATTTAACACGACTGAAAGATTGCTGTTTTAGGTGTGCTGCCACGCAACCTGTCTAGTATTTACATGGCTATGTACTTTGATTTGAAAAAATCCGACTGGACAGAGATGTTTTACACTCATGCCGCGAGTGTATGCCCAGGTAGTGGCAAGGGGTATCCACCGGAAGATGGGACACAACCTTATAGGGTAGGGTGGGTCCGGAGGGACTTAATCCGCTTTTCGGAATGTGTGCAGAACTCTCCAAAAATTTGTTTGGAAGGGTCCGAAAAAATTGGATTTTTTTTGAGGTGTAGATGGGGTCGGGAGACAAGGAAAGACCTTCGGAATGAAGTGCTAATCAGCTCGATAAGTCTCCGGATAAGGTTGAAAATCCTTTAAAAAAGTATTATTTTTTGTGGGAAATTACCCGATTTGGGTGTGGCGGTGCTTGGCTAATAGGGAGGGATGTCTGGAAGGTCTTACTGCACTTTTCCGACCCTGTGTGGCAAATTATTCTCTGCCAAATTTTTGTAAAGTTGGTTTGCTTGTGTGGATCCTGAATCTTTTTCTGCAATTTCCTTCATACTTACTTCTAACCTTCGTCATCCTTTTGTCAAAATGCCCAGTCAAGACCATTGCGTGTCCACATAAGAGGCTGAGACTGCACAAATGTCACTGGGAGACTCATGGATGCCTAAAGTGCGCCTTGGGCCCCCTAGACAGCGATAGTGTTGCTGCGACTCGCGACTCCAGCCCGTCAAGTCGACTTGAGGTCATCGACTTGAGTCGAGTCGAGTCGAGTCACTGGTGTGACTTGGTCCGACTTCGGAGTCTAGACAAGTCGACTTCTTCGACTTGGAGTCGTTCAGGTCGGTAGGGATCCAAAATGGGTTGTAGGCACTCGGGAACAGACCTCTATTGATGCCTAGAATGTAGAGAACCTCAAAAAAAATAACCCAGGTCAAATTTCTGGTCTCAGGTGATGTAATTTCGAGATAGGTGTTGTCAGTCTTGTGCCAGTCCATTAATAATTCAAGGAAATCCCATCTTTCAAAGTTTGTCAAATGGAGCCTCTATACTTCGCAAGAAGGACAAATATTGTACCACCCTACCCCTCCGAGGTAAACCCAACCTCAATTGACCCTGTCTATGTTGCCAGGAGCTTCAAAAAATACACATCTAAAAAATTCTGACTCCATCGACTTGAGTCGACTTCGAGTGACTCGGAGGGATGTTATATTTATGCACACACATCCGGCCTTCAGCCGGCAATCTCGCTTTGGACCGGGCTTTGGACCAGTCATCTTCCGGCTCCGGTAACCGCTCGGAACGGGTTTTTACGCAATGAAGGATTACTGAGTGTTTCCCGTTTATCTGTATGTCCACACGATTCCTACTTCCAGTTTTAGATGTAGCTTTGTCCGATCTGAACTTCTATCTCCTTATTCGGACTTTGCTTTTGACATTACTACTTATAGTAATGACACGTATGTCTACGTATATAAGCCCTATGTACTACTCGGTCTCATCAAAAGTTTTCACCGATCATGATTCCCGATGCCCTATGTCATCTTCTCAACCACTACCTTCCAAATGGCATGCCAGCGTCGTCAACAATCCAATTGGGACTCTCCCACAAAAAAACTGGGTCATTGGTGCTGTACAGGCCAGGAAATCTGCTGCCCAAGCTGCTGCCATGGTTGGCATGCCAGATTGCACTGCACGCAATCTCGTTACAAAGTTCAAACAAACTGGATCCACACATGCTCGCCCATGCAGCAGCCAACCTTTGGTAGTGGATAATGCTACCAAGGACCATCAATGCCATAACCAAGGTTTGGGAGTTGATTTTGGTTGCGGAAGTTGATAAATATGTTGGTCAGATGCTGAGAGTTGTTCAGGCTGTGATTGATGCAAGGGGTGGACATACCAGATTCTAAGTGCACACGTGGAAAGCTCATATGTATAGTATATCAACACTCACTTCTTGTCTCATTCCGTGAAGATTTGTTCCACTTGTGATAGTTGTTTTTTTGATCGGCGGAAACTTTTGATGAGACCGAGTATGTTGTATTCTTCAGATTGATTATAAACGTGCTTAGCATCCTATCCTCTGCTTTGCATCTTGAGTCTCTCCATCCGGACGAAGTCCGGATGTCCGATTCCCTCTCCTCCCTCTCGATTGGCCAAGATAGTCATGCACACCCTACACATCATTTCTGTGGTGTTAGCGCTACATCCCTGCTGACCGGCTGTCTCATTCTTGACTGGTCACATCTTCCGGTAACTGGTCATCCGAATTACCGGCCGGCATCTGGTCTTCCGACCTCGACTTTGGATATAACAAGGGACAAAGTCGAGTCGAGTCGAGTCGAACCTTGTTTGAAGTCGACTTCGTGAGTCGTGACTCGACTTTTTGAGTCGCGGCAACACTAGACAGTGATAGGCCAAATATGCCACCATTTAAAAGTCGAGTCCACTCTGTTCGATAGGTGAATAACGGCTGGAAGCTATGAGCCCAGACCGCGCTCTGATCTGAGCCATGATGCGTATGCGGCTCTTGGTCCTCTCTCGAAGAAACCCGAAGAAAAACAAGATGCGAATTTGTCTGGCAGGCTTTCGTGGACAGCGAGCACGACTGTCTCAGTCGCTCCACAAAGCCCCTGATAAAAGGAGCTTATGACGAAATGGGTATAGGATTCGCAGATCCTGTCAAAAAGGTTGTATCCTCGGCCCTTCGGTCAAATATGAGGGCATTTGGCTCAACTTACCACCGCTCAACCACAGCTAATATTTTATCGCGCAACTACGCTCTCAAAGCCTCTGAAGCCCGGAGCGCCACAAAGCACCGGATGGGATCTCTACCTGTGAAGGAGGGTCCCGAGCTTTACTCACACTTTCGAAGTCTTTGCGTAATATGGTATACATCCCATGTTTAAACCTGCAGAACATCTGTACATTTGTTTCTCATATCTGATTTTGGCGGCCATGCGACCCTGTGCTCAGTGCGTGTCTTCTAATCCAACCAGTATTTTTGTTTTTTTTTGGTACTCGATGTGTTGGAGGCACAAGCTGTTCTCTCAGGTGTTCAAACGGCCAAAGATTGATGGTATCCATAGCATACATCTGACTCATGTATGTAGTACGGGCCCTGGCTGTTTCTTAACGGGACCGCGCCAGAATATACCTACCTTCTACGGTCTGACCTGGTAAGTTGCACGTGATTCTGCTTGTCTGTATTGCCGTCCGCATTTCTCTCCTCTTCCGACCATCTTGTGTCTAGCTTATAAGAAGCTCGAGGATCCCTCAAGACACTTCAAGCCTTTGCGAGGAGACTACCTAAGAATCAAAGCTGAAGACGATTCCCAACAACGTTTAGCTCAAGAGTCAAGCCGCTGTAAAATCCCACGACATTTCCAAGACATTTCAAGACTTCAAGATGCTATCTAGGCTGGGTTTTTAATCTCTTTCGTCCAAGAATCTCAATTTCCTGGACCTATTTCCTTCAATTTTTACTAAGGCCTGCTCTTTCTTGCACGAGACTCACCATGCCACAGTTGGGCTGAGATGTACGCATCCAACCACACTCTCAAATCCGGATCATATGCATGGTTTGCCATTGCACATAAACTTATCTATTCTATTCCATCCATTTCAATACTTCGGTACAATTTCCCATCGGTGGCCAATTGCTTCGAATTTCTGGTGTTCTTTAGTGCAGGAATATTGTGTGAGTGTGCATGTTGTTGCTAGTCACCCGAGTTTTCGCCAATTTGCTTTAAGCTGCCCAATGTGGTGGGGGTGGCCCATCCAGTGTACACCCCTCCATGTCTCCCCTATTCAGATTTTCTTCGCAGCCGACCTGTGCCAATTGCAACACTGTAGGGTCTCGCAGGTGTGTACTGGCTATTTCATGCTTCTATGCTTATGATCATGGGTTTCGACTAGACCTTGATTGTCACGTCCCTTCCTCTCTCAGTAGCTAGATTTTTCGAATTGGAGATGGTCCACAATAAACCTCGGGACTGAAGGCAATGATATATCTTCAGTCGAGGTTAGCCGAGGCACCTCGGGAACGGCTCGGCATATCTCGGCTAGGGTGGGTCCAGAACCTGTCAAAATGCAGTGAGGCATTGGCCGACGTTGGTCTAGCATCCCTACCAAGGCAAAGTCTGCCCACCTTGGCAGATCTTCGCCGACAGTGGTGTGCCTATCTTGGCCAACCTTGCCCAACCTGGGTCTAGGTTGGTGTCAGTTGGAGTGGCTGGATGGGTACAAGCCATGTCAGATTTTGAATTTGGCTACTGAGGCTTAGCTAGGCTCAATAGCGCACGTCGATGGAGAAGAAAAGATGGGAAAAATAAAATGACAGAGTGACATTCACGTGATGCTCTAAGGCTTGGCCAAGGGCGGAACTTCCGCCCGAAAATTGCCAAGGCCTTGGTCCAGGCCTTGTTAAGGGCTTAGGCCTTGGGCGATCACTGGCCTGACGGCCCCCGATCCGGCATTCAAATACAGTGCCTGGTTAGAATCTCCTGCTAAGGTACTGATTCTGACCAGCTTCAAATTCTCCGTCTAATCAGCTCAAATATTGATACGGCGGCAGACCAGAAATATCCTACCACCCAACGGAGTCGCTGGTTAGGATCATCCTGCTCAAATACCGATTCTAACCAGCTTAAATGTTGAAGCAGGATGATTATAATCGGCAACGGTATTTTTCGTACCTAGGCCTGATTCCCATCAGCAAACCCCGTAATTTTAAGCGCGGGCCCTCCGATGATGCCGGTGACAACACTGTAGACCCATCGCACTTGGTTCTCAGATTTCAGAGCGGAGAGTGTGCGCATCTAGCAGGCACCTACTAGAGATGGAGTCCATGGCGATCGGAAAATGTGTGAGCGCCCAATTTACGTGGAGGCGCCTCTTTCAGGACATCCGTGCTTTGGATGTTCTTCCCTTGTTGGCTTGCTTTCAGCTACCTCAATACGGCTGTGGGACAGTGCCACCGCCGCATCCATTGCAGTTCCCGCGCAGTTTTTGCTCTGGGGTCTGAAAGTCCGGGGTATCATGACTGATGATTGAGAGATGGCGCAGTCTATCACATCTGTATCATCTTGGAATCTAATCCGATGCCATTTCGGAACCGCCACTTACTTGGGATCATCGCCTTATATAAAATGTTCAACATGGTGGGTGGACGCCCGCCGTAGGACCTCTCGCTTCAATGTCTTTCACCCGGTGAGCTAGGGAAATGTATATGGAGGGTCTCTGACATCATTTTCTTCACAGGAATGGCGACAACAATGGGCACGTCTTCGACGACAAACTCGTCTTCTGCGAGGAGTCTGTCGTTCCTGCTGTAACCTCCCTCTCCCCCATAACTCAAAGTGCCGAGTTGTACTCCGAATTGACCGAGGTTAGTGTTTATCTCGGATCCAAGACCTCTCAGTACCTAAAACATCTCAAGGTCGAAGTTGATTTCGAGGCCTTTTTCCTCATCGGAAAACCCCACAAGGTTTTACCCCGATTCACCTTGAAATTGACTGAGGTGATTTATCTGCGCCGCGCGTCGATTCTTCTGACCAGATAACGTTAACAGCTCACCTACCTGCCCAAAGTCGAAAATCCACGCAGGGACTGGGTGGCGAGTGTTGCAGTTCCGGCCTTCCTTGCTCACAGTGCCGAGAACAAAGTCAAGTCCTTCGCGACTATCGGAACGGGGGCAGGCCTCGATGCCGTTGCAGCGGTGGATATTTTTGAGCTTGAGCGACTTGCCATAACCGATCTCCACCAAGCCGTAGTCGACGCTGCAGCCGAAAATATCCGCACGGCTACTGCCGATCTTAGTGATGTTCGGCTCTTCGCCGCAGCAGGAGATATCCTCGCTCCGTTGGCGACTGAAGGGGGTGGATACGATCTCATCTATGGTAACTCACTTTTTTCTTTCACATTCTATCCTGGTCTGATGCTTGCCTGAGAAAACTTGCCTAACATTCCGCTCAGTCCCGGCCATGCGATTGATGCTGGGCAGACCTCGTCTACATACGTGCCGTGGCGTGTTGAGGATATTCCTTCCATCGCCACGGAAAATCTTCTAGCGCTGCACTTCTTGGCGCTCTCCCAGGTAGGCCTTTCCTTTCACTGTTCATCTCCGCGACTGACCGTGCCCGAAGGCTAAACCGCTGCTCTCCCCGACGGGAGCCGTCATTTCCTCCATCGGCGGCCGAGTTTCAATTGCGGTCCTACTAAAAATGGCATTCGAAGCAGAATATAACGCGGAGATCTTGACCTACACCTGGAAGATCCAGAGCGAACCCGAAGAAGTCATCGGTGGCTATAAAAAGAGCCAAGAGGACGGTCATGGACCTGTGCGTGTTTACTTTTTGCTGGCACTGGGTTTCATAACGACCCTTTTTAAATCAAGTTTTATTTCTACCCCGCTGCTGTTTTGGAGAAGGTTTTCCGCTCTCTGCATCCCGCAGCCGCAGGGAGGCAGGCGGAAGAAATTGAAAAGTCTCTGTTCAGCCACCGGGTTGACGCAGCTGTTGCATACGACCTTCACAAGAACGGGATTGTTATGGGACATACTGTCGCGGTTGTCCGGAGTACGCCATTCTATTTAGTACCTCAGCCTTTTGAGCTTGAGGTTGACCCACTGGTCCCCGTACTTGATGAATAAACAAGTTTCGCTGTTGTTACCCCGACGAAACACTGAGCAATATAAATGATAATAATCGCGCTCACGCTTGACATCGAGCCGAAGTTCCCTAACGCCAGCCCCAATTACAGGTTCACCAACTCATGATAAATATCTCCCAAATGGAGCAAGCTATCAACGTGGTGGATCAGATCACTGCGGTCGGCGGTTTACTTCCGTTCCCATGGCCAATTAGCAATGACTCGACTTGTCCCTTCCCTTCGCGTGCTCGTATGCCAGACGCGACTGCTTCGTCCATCGAACTTGACCACTGCTCTAGGGGATCAGAAGCTGGCCCAGAAGCACCACCGGCTCTTACTCAGCCGGACTCCCAAGTTGAAGTTCCCGACGGCGGCTACGGATGGGTCGTTGTCTTCGCCTGTGCAGTTCTAAGTGGGTTTTGCTCGTGATAATAGAGACCTAGCTGACCCGCGAGCTAGCATGGTGGTCCGTGGGAACGGGCTACAACTGGGGGATTATCCAGGTTTGACCCCGCGTAATCGTTGTGCGCACACTCATATTAAAAACAGGCAGCGCTGGTAAAACAGGGGCTGTCTTCGGCCTCAACTTTGTCTTTCGTTGGATCCTCGACGGTTGCCTGTATCTCTGGTTTGGCGGTCATTGATGCGAGGATCATTCGATTTTTGGGAGCAAGAAGAACTGCGCTGCTAGGCATCTTTCTCATTGGCTTGGGAGAGATCTTAAGCGGCTTTGCAACCCTCAACATAGGCGCCTTGTTCGTCACCACCGGTGCAATTACGGGCATCGGCACCAGGTTTGTGTGCGGGAATATGAGATTCCGTGCTGACGAGAAGTTCACAGTCTGTGTTTTATGGTATTTGCCTCTCCGTTCTGATGAATAATGAGAATAATTCCCAGGTCGCCTCTGTTACTCCTGCGCAATACTTTGCCAAACGGCGGGGGCTCGCGAACGGTATCGCATATGCAGGTGGCGGTCTCGGCGGCGCTGTCACCAGCTTCATCATGAACGGTCTCATCCAGTCTTTTGGCCCCGCATGGACATTCCGCATCATCGGTCTCATTACCCTTGGGACCGGCCTCCCCGCCGCCTGGCTCGTAAAGGAGCGCACCACGATCCGAACAACAGGATTCATCGAGTGGTATGTTCGCAACCATGCAAACGATATTTAACCTCGTACCCGCGCTATCATTCAGGTCCCTGTTCCGCGACTTCCGCTTCATTGTCCTTTTCTTGGCAGGCGCACTGGGCACCTTCCCGCTCTTCGTAGCCCCATTCTTCCTCCCGCTGTACTCCGCGTCGCTCGGGCTCTCTTCAAGCGCGGGTGCCGGCCTCGTGGCGGGTTTCAACTTCTCCTCCGCGCTCGGCCGCCTAGGACTCGGCTTCGTGAGCGACCGCATCGGGCCCGTGAACGTCCTCTTCCTCGCGCTGCTCCTCAGCGCCCTCAGCATGCTCACCATCTGGCCCGTCTCAACGTCCCTCTCCCCGCTCGTCATCTTCGTCATAATCAATGGCGCCGCGAACGGCGGGTTCTTCTCCATGATGCCCACCGTCGTCGGCGCGGTATTTGGGTCTGCGCGCGTGGGCGTCGTGATGGGCATGATCGTCACGGGTTGGGTCGGCGGGTATCTCATGGTGCGCGGCTTTCGCCTCTAGGGACACGATAATATATCTAAGGCTGACCTTGATTTCCAGGGTGCACCCATTGCGGGGTATCTGCTGAATGCCTATGGCGGGGCAGACAGCACGCTGTCGGCGTACCACCCAGCCATGTTCTACGCAGGGTCGATTGCTATGGGCGCCGCAGGCCTGGTGTCGCTCATGCGGTTGAAAATCAGCACGAGCATCTTCACAAAAGTATAACGGATTGGACTCGACTGTATTTCAAGACGTATCAAATTTCCAGGCCTCAATGAACGGCGACGCGGGAGCGACAATACCGCTTTAAAACCCGCGTACAGATGATTAGTACAGCTGCGCACAGGTTTGATAACTCGGTTATGTACTTGTATGTAAATATTTTCAGAGACAATTAACCATTCTTTAACGTTTACCTCGGCGATTCTTTGCATCCCCATACGGGCTAACCCCTCCTGTTCTTCTCTGATCCTCCGCCACATTTCGAGACTCAAAAAACCCATGAAATGCTGCGCCGCAATGGAAAATTCGTGTATGAAGTCCCTCAAGAATTTTACGCTGTCCCGCTGCCTCGTCCACGTAGAGTGACAAAGTTCTGAAACGAAGCTGATTAATTCTAGGTCAACGAATCTGCTGCTTTCTATTGTCTGGGGTCTAACGTGGGGCATGGGGAAACCTATGGGGTCTGCGACTGGGGCTTGGATGACAGGGAGTGGCCCAGGGGCGAAGGTGTAATTTAATTTGCTTTGTACCCCGGGATAATCCCTGGAGACCGGCGTTCGTTATTCGGACCATGCCGTGTAATACTACCTACCTACCTACCTACCTGTGGCGGCGACAGGTGATAAACATAACTGGTTCAGATTATTGTCTGGTGCGCTTAGTCTCGATACGACGCGAATAGATCGGCCTATGTCTGCGAATTCTTCCCGGCGCGAGTCATGGGACCGATGGTTGTCAATTTATGATTCGCGCGGCAGGAGAAATCCCTCGGGCCTTGAATTCATGGACTGTAATTTTGGAGAGACCAGAGTGTCGACTGAGTGGCATTCAAGATATTCAAAATTGGTGTCTTGGCGGAGCGACGGGGGCGCGCCGTGCGATATAGACAAGGCGCGAGTGGTCCGGGAGGGCGGGGCGAAGGCACGGCATCTCGCTCGAGAGGGACAAGGGCGGCTCGAGATGGACGAGGTGGAGCGGCAGTAGAGCGGCACCGAGGAAGCGCCAGCGGGAGTGCGCCGACGCGAAACGTCCCCACCTACGGGTGCGCGCTGGCCCCAAAACGAAAGGAGGCATTGGCCATTGCGAGCCACCGCAAGCCATCACCTGGGGTCGGCGCCGCTATATGCAGAGCGACGTCCCCTGCGCAACGGTGACGACGTGGCACCCCAGCGACCGACGGCTAACGTCGCAAACAGTAGTTTTCGACGTGTTTCCATCGTTTTTGAAGGCGGTCCGCTGTTTTTCAGCGTTGATGGCATTGAATACCAGTGCAACAGACTGAAAGCTCAATGTTCCTCATACAAGGTCAAAGAAAAAGAACGTGTTTTTTAAGCCAAAAACAATTATCGTGCATATTCGAAAAAGAGAAACCTGCGGCCATTTTGAGCCACTGCGTTCCACAGCTTGGCGTCAAAAGAGTGGCCAGTCTCGGCCAAGAATAAGGCAAGATCGTACGGGAGGTCCGAGTAGACTGACAGCTTGATGTGCATACAATGGGCATGGACCATACAGTGTCGCCAGACGGTATGGTGAGAATCCCGGAATCAACAGATGGAGGAGCCTGAATTGGTTTGGCCAAGATCCAGTCAAGGGTCAATCAAGAATTTTCAGAGAGATGGACCAGAGATATACTAAGAGTCCGATGCCAACAGATCGGTGCCCGCGAACGTCTGCGCGCGGCGTTGTGGACTGCGATCAACCATGTAAGGCCATGCGGGGCGCCAAGTCTGCGCACGGGGGATGTAGCCGGGCAGGTCAGCGTTGGCAAGCCCGGGTAAGCGGGCGGGTACCGAATGAGAACGAGGCGGTGCGAGTTGACGTGGACGGAGTGGGATGGGAATGAGCTGGTGCTAACCAACTGTGCTTGTGCGTATAAGTAGGGAGTACGGACAGATCGTGGGGAGTGCGGGAACCCGCTAACGTGTGTGCCGGCATGGTGTCGAGAATAGGGACGTCTAGGAGCCTGCAGCGGGCGACGGGCGGCGTGTAGGGGGCGGTAGCACGTCATGCGCGGTGTCTTCGTGATTTCCGTCACCGCTCCTACTCGCGTTCGTTGCACGCTGGGTTTTAGAGACATGGCGCGGAAGACGACTGCTGGGCTACCCAAGCGCTGCGTGGGTAGCCTCAAAGGTCGCAGTGGCACCGTAGGGGAGCAGATGAAGCCACAAAGTATCTACAGAAAAGCGACGTTGTTAGCGCACGGTCCAAAATAAGGAGATAAAGACTGACCTTGCATTAAACTCTAGAGAGCGGGAATCGCTGCGGGATCAAGAGGGCCGGGGATTTATGTAATGCTTGCTTTTCACATGGCTGGGCGATGGACTGGCCGGCGAAGGGACGACAGGTGAGCGGAGGCCGGAGGGAAGATGCATGCAGGATATACGCGATACTGGGTGAAGTGTCACGTAGGCCAGGCTATTCCTAGGCGAGTCAAGGAAGGGACATGAACGCAGGCAGAGGGGAGACGGAGCTGAGCCGCGTTTCGGTACTGGTACATAACTAGGGTATCGCGCAAGTGTGGTCGATGCGACTCGATGGAAAGAAGAGGTGTGTGGCTGTGTTGATCGGTGGCCGGATCAATTGCGTCTTTGCTCTCGTCCTTCGGACTCCTTCCCACCCACAGGTGATTACTCTGACGGATCCCCACCGCAGTCTCTGGTCTATCAACGAGTCCGAACGCGCTGTGGGAGATGTGTCTTCATCACCGCATCTGACGCGTACAAACGTCATCTGAGGCTCTTTTGTTCTGCACTGGAACGGTGACTGGATTTCTTTCTGAATGCACTGGATTCTGCTGCGCCTGCGTGCCGCACTCTGCAGTTGGTTGATATGTCCGATACGTCTACTTGCTTCAATCATTCTCCTCGTCCTTGAACTGATGCCTGGATGATTTTCCTGTAAAGCCCGCATGCTCTATCATTGAAAAATAGATCCCGCACGCTACCCTATCGTCGTGGATGGTGTTTCACAACTCAGACCCTGCATCTCACCAGAAAATCCTAGCGCGTCTGGTACGGTGCATTAGAGTGAGTCCTCGCTGTCTTATTGTGCGCCCTTCCGTAGATCTCGCGTCGCGACTCTAATGCCACTTCTGCCCCCCTTTTCCCCGCCTGACTCGATCCTTCTGTGTTCGCGCGCATACGCGTTCCGTGTTGGGCGCTGATGGAATCTGGAATCGGGTGGATTCTGTGGTGTCAGCGTCGTGGGATCTCCCTCCTCGCTGTGCTCTTGATTGTGTTTCCGCGTTCGATCTGCATCTGTGTGTACAGTGTATATGCAATTGAATCAAATTTAATATCTTCTCCCCACCCTTCGCCTCAATCATTTATCTGGTTCACGGGCCCCTATCCAAAATAATTTGCTATTTACGGGTGCCGGCGGTGAGTTATTTTCGTTCTTTTGTTCTTGCTTCGTGGCGGTGGCTGATTGTGCCCCGACAAAGGCCATAACGACGGTATCTTTCTTCTGTTCTCTCATTATCTTGTCTGCGGCTTGGCGTTTCTCGAGGAGAGCTTTTCTGCGGCTGCCAAGGTTTCCACAACAGTGGGAATGCTTTAGGTTTCTGAGAGTATCTTGAAGATGTGTGGTATCTGCGCACAGTGCGGGGGAAGATTGATGAGTATTGGACTAATAAGTAACTCTCCGCCTCGTACGGCTCGCACCGCGGATTACTGGGCTCGAATTCTCACCTGTCACCGCTATACTCTTTTCATTCTCTCTGATGCGCCCTCTAAGTTTTTGCCTTGTGCTTCGTTAAATCTGTTGGTTGGATCGCTATTCCTCGGGCAGTCTTCGATGGTCCCGCACCGGTACTCATTTTGGCGCCGTATCTACTTACCTATTGCTGAAAATTCCATCGGCATACAGACCGGATGCGTGCTCGCGCTATTGGTTACGACAGCGATATGAGCGGTGAATCCACGAGCTTCGCCTTTCTGTCTTGATGTTCCCGAAACGTGCTGTGTCGTTCACAATCCAATTTATTGTCACACTGGGTCCACATCATAGCCCATGACCTCTAACCTTGAACGAACCAACCCTCTTACGGCACCTTCCCTGAAAGCCACAGTGGCGGACTTATCTCATTGCACCTGCCTGTGACTGAATTCTCTGGGGAACGTTATATGTATGTGTGACACTGGACCAGGGCCGACGAGTGTATATGTTCGTCGTTAACCTTACACGCGTGGCGCCGTTGATGACTTGAACTGACCTGACCGCTCGAGCGGCTCATTGATATCTTGGCTCGCACTTGGTACTAGCGCCGTTACTTTCTTTCTGATCGTCCAGCCTTTGCAAACATAGTGGGGAAATCTTACTTGAAGTTGCTTCCCCCAGGCACGCCCGGTCCGAGGACGTCACAATATACTGGATTACCATCCTAATTTGAGGTTGCTTAATCTCGGCGGTCGAAAAGTCACGGCTTGATGCGTGAACTGACGGAACAGGGGCACTCTTAGTCTCTTTCTTGCCTCTGCGCTACTGCGCTGCTGGCGAGTACCCGCTCATTCTGTGGAGGGATGGACAGGGCCCGAGGTATTTATGTTCCCGCAAGGTCAGATACACATAATACACAAATTCTGACTGCTGGGTACTCGACAGGAGGTGTTGGAGATGTTATTTAACTCATTTCAGTGGATCATCGCTCTCACGTGCTGATTACAAGTGTAATCCTGGTGAGTCTCCCTCGCGCCTGCGAATCAACTTTTTCTTTCTTTTTCTTTTTCTTTTTATCACTCCTTTCGAAATTTCCTTCTGAGATTTTATCTGTACAACTCGGCGGTCATGCAGTGGCCTTGTGTGGTGCTGGCGCCTTTTTTCTTTTGGTCCAAGTTCTTCCATCATGAAGTCCGACACTTTCAGCCGACTCGCTGATTCTTTGAAGATCCTATCTCGTCCCGGGTTTCAAGGTGGTAGACTACTCTGCTCGATCGGTGTTTCAGGGAGGTTGTGAATTATTCGTAGACTCGAACCAGTCCCAGAGGCGTCATATCTCGAGTCGTTCGACGCCGGAGCAAGGGACAGGAATATTTGATCACCCCAGGTTACCGAAGCTAGTAGAGATATACGACACAATCAAGGGGAGCAGAAGAAGATGATCAGGCCTGGCTTTGATCAATATCTGGCACGCTGCGAGAGGCTGATCGATCTTGTACTTGGAACAGACCTCGTGTCGACCAGAACATCAAACACGTTCGTTCTCTCTTCCTCAACCACCATCTCTTGGTTTCCTCTCTTGCGGTTGTTACTCACTTGCTGTGGTACCTCTCGGTCCTTTGTTGCGTCTTCCACTGATTGAGAGTGTGTGATCCTCAGACTTCGACCGGCTCTTTACTTCCCGCGAGTGTTCTGTCTTACCATGACCAACGCGTGCATTCCAACCCTCAAGAGTCTGAGCCTGAATTTATAGTTCCCGGCCACATCTGCACCAATGTGCAAGTGTTTTTTTTTTTTTTTTTTTTTGCTTTTGTTGCAGCGTCTGTTTGTAAGAGACTAGGCAACTATATCACCATCCAGCGAGTGATCGCCGCCAACCGTTATTTCAACACGGCGACCGCCACACCAGACGTAATTTGTTATCACTGAGCGTTTATTTCCCCGACACTCTTCAGCGACATCTGCCGAGCGCCTCCCGCGAGTGGTTTTTCTTTTCCCGCCGCTGTGCCATGCCAAATCCACCGGTTATGTCCTCTTTCCGATCATATAGGCCGGAAGCTTCTCCTCAAGCAATGCCCATTTTTCTTCCACAACGCCGCCAATTGAGTAATTTTCTCAGATTCGCTAGTCTCCAGTCAACGCGTCTGCAGGTTCTGATTTTTTCTTCCGCTGTTCCACCAGGTCCGCTAGCTCGCAATTCTATCCAAAATGGTCCCTTCTCCGTTGCCACCACGCAACACGACCCATTCAAACGATTATCTCGTTCAGAGCCCCTATCGTTTGCCTTTTGAAACGGGGAAGGACGTGAATCCAACCCTTCGGCCGGAGCGGGGCCCCACTACGCGGATCAGATACATAGGGATGACGCCTCGCAGGAGAAATAGACTCAGAAACGAGTGGGAGATGTGATGCCGAAAAGAGACGGAAAGGACGACAAGGTGCGGAGACGCTCATTCAAGTAAGTACTGAGAAACGCCTCTGCACGCAGGTGATTGATTGAATCGGAAATCGGAATCGACCCCCTCGCAACTCTTGCATGGAATCGCATCAAAATCGCATAGCAGTATAGCATACAGAATCGTTGTACCTACTCTCCCTCTCGCAGAACTCGACGCTCGGATTGTTGTGTCGTACGGCACGGGGACCAGCAGATGTTATCTCCGGTGACGGAGGCGACGGTGCGCGGCTGGACGGGTAGACGTTTTCTTTGATGGGATCACTGTCTTTATTCGGCAACTCTGTTTCCTATTACAGACAGGGGTTTGTACCATCCTACCATTCTACAATTGGAAGGATACTTTCCTCCAATCCTGAGGATGTTTTATAAATTCCTCTGAACCCTGACCTATGTATGATGTTTTTGTTTGGAACAGATCATGAGCTCGGACTCATTCAATTACAGACCGCATTTGTTGCTCTCTTGATGTCCCACTTTTTCTTATGGTGACCTTTGAGGATCACAGATTTTCAATATAATTGTTAGATGGGAGGAATGTGGTACACAAACATGACTTATGGGCCAAGAAGAAGGAAAAAAGAAAAAGAATAAGGAAACTATTAATCTCTACCGTCAAGTCATCTGCAGATGCCACTGGACTTTGCCCGAAATCTCCTCCGGCGGATATTTTGATAATATAGCCTGTTTTGACGCCCAGAATATCAGCCTGCTAATATCTTTGTCAATACATCCTAAATACCTCCAAAGTCTTCGGCATGTAAAGTCCCAACAAGCCTACGTACAAGGAGTTTGCACGGTGCCTTTAAATTGCGAGTGTTCCCGGATTAAACCCGAGCGTGGTTAAATGGTACTGACATACTCAGACAGGTTTTTTGGATTTGGATTTGAAAACATATGAGGGGTCAGCTAAATCTTAAATACTTTCAGAACCACGTATCTACATATCTCGTTAAACCCCGACATGGATAAATGGCACCCAATGAAAGAATGATTTCTTTCCACTAGAACGCTCGCGAAGATTCTGAACGGCGAGATGCAATGCTTCCGCTGCCTGAGTCGGATCAGGTGGGGACGTCTTGAATAGATGTTCATAAACGTCGCTAGCCACCCGCGGGGCATCGTTGTCCATAATTGACCACATTGTGGCAATCGCGCCTCGGTACCCTGCCAACAGCATGCCAGCCGCAAGATGGACGGCTTCATCTTCGAGTTTCTTGTCTCCGGTTGCCGTTTGACAGGCAGAGAGAAAGGCAAGATCGGCATGGGGGAGGGACAGCTTAATAATTCTTTCGAGCGTCAGCCGTGAGCTTCCCGCGAGAAGGAGGGCACTCTGGGTTGGAGTGGATATTTCTTGCACACCGTGACATGCAAAGTGAATAAATGCAGACTTCATCATGCCTTCCTCGACTCGTGCTATAGTTGCTTCATCTTTCACCAAGGAGGACACTGAAATTTGGCCTCTGGCACATTTCTGAATTTGATATATCTCCTCCTCGGTGCCAGGAATATGACTCTGCCCAACTGCAGATGGTTGAGCGACAGCAAGCAGCTGAGTTCCCGGCTGGGACTGAGAGCGAGGACGAAAGCCTTGTATCAAGGCAGCCAAGGAAGGTGTATAGGATGAAATGACATAGTCGGATAACTTTGAGCCGAAAGAGTCATCTTTTCCATATATACCGGCAGCATGAATGGGTAAAAATGCGAGTGGACCTGTCGGACACCACCAGATCCGCTGCAACTTTTCCCTTGCTGGAGTCTATAAGAAGGGTTCAAATGTTGAAATTTTGAGTTCAGCTAACAAACTTACTGTGAATTCAAGTGTATCTAAGACCGGTCTAACAACTCGCACCCAGAGCTCCGAGAGTATGTGTGCAAAGTCGTCCTCCAAGCCAGTTGAGCCTCCTTCGATTTGACCATTCAGCCTATCACTACGGCCCATATAAGGTAAAAGGCGTCCGAGGGATTTTGTGAGGGTCTCCACATGCGCTGGATCGAATTTAGGTAAAGGCAAATGCATGATACCTTTGTTGAAATGGAGTATCAAAGCATCACAGGATGTTCGACTAACATTCAGGAAAACAACAGGTCCCTTCTCGGAGGCTGCTGAAAGCTCAGCAATGGCTTTTGGCAACAAGAACTGCTGAAATCCTTCCAACTCTCGAATCTTCTTAAGAAGCAAATCTCGTTTGCGAGCATTTTCATGTGCCTGCTGTGCAATAGATCTAAGAGACCGCGAGGTTGCCGAATCAGCTGACTGGTGTTCATTCTTGCGGGTGGTACTCCCATCCAACTGGGCAGAGAGACCAATAAATTCATGAGCAAGGTCCGGATACTTTTGTCTGAGAGCATCAACTGGGTTACGCAGGTTGAGCAATTGACCCCATATAACTGAGCGGCCTTGTTCCAGCCATTCAACTGCCTTCTCTGGCTGACCAAAGGAACATGCCGCTGCAACTGCCTCTCTAACCACTGAACCTGCCTCCATAATCCGGTGATGGCGGTCATTGATACCTAGCCCAAGCCAGGAGAGTTCAGGAAGAAGGCCAAGAGCTACATTGTATGCATCAAGCAGGGAAGAATGTTTGATATGCTGAGCACTACGAGCCCACAGTGCGGCAGCCTGGAATCGGATATGTGCTGAACCTGTAGAGGAACATGCAGCAGATTTGTAGTTATCAATCATTTGCTGAAAAACAACAGAATCCTGCTCTTCCTTTAAACCAGAGAGCAAAGAATTGGCAAGATTAGTCAGCACAGCAGGCTTATTGGGGTGAGCATCTGGAGTCAGGTCAACTGCATGTTCCTGTTTTGAGATGCAGTCATTGAGGTCATCAAGATTATGGAATCTGTTAAAGCGGGACAACAGGGAATTGCCGAGACTGCTCAGAAATTGGGGCTTGTTGGCATGATCATCTGGGGTCAGGCGTACAGCTTCTTCTTGTTTTAAGATACATGTGTTGAGATCCTTAAGTTCGCTAAACTTCTCAAAGCGCAATCGGAGGGAATTCCCAAGATTATTCAGCCTGTTAGCCTTCTCTGAGTGACCATCTGGTGTGAGAGAAACTGCATCTTCTTTCTTTGATATAGACTCATTGAGGTCATTAGGATCACATAGCCGCTCAAAGCGGGTACGTAGGGAATTACCCAGATTTGTGAGCAGACTAGGCTTGTCAGGGTGGCGATCTGGTATCAGGTGTAAAGCATTTCTATGCATCAATACTGCCTGATTGATGTCACTAAGATCGCCGAGTTGTTTAAAGCGAGTGTGTAAGGAATTGCCAAGACCATTAAGCCACCTCGGCTTGTCAGGATGGCCATCTGGGGTCAGATGGACAGCATCTTCCTGCCTTGAGATGCACACATTCAGATCATCAAGGTCACCAAGTTGCTCAAATCGAGCACATAGAGAATTGGCAAGATTGTTCAGTCTACTATGCCTAGCAGGATGATTGTGTGGAGTACAATGAACTGCATCTGCATGCATTGACACAGCTTTGTTAATGTCAGTAGGGTCACCAAGTTGCTCAAAGCGTATGCGAAGGGAATTTCCAATATTGCTGAGCATGCTAGGCCTGTAAAGGTGGCCAGTTGGTGTGACAACGAGAGCGTCTTCTTGCTTCGATATTGACTCGTTGAGATCATTGAGATCACCGAATTGCTCAAACCGTATTTTCAGAGAGCTGCAGAGATTGTTTAGTCTACTAGGCCTGTCAGGGTGACTACCTGGAGTAAGGTAGCTGCTTGGTGAAGCAGCAAAACAGCTCCATTGAGATCACTAGAATCACCAAGTCGCTGAAAGCGTCGTAGGAGAGAACTGCCAAGATTGTGTAGCAAGGTCGGCTGGACAGGATGGCCCTCCGGAGTCAGCTGAACAGCATTCTCCTGCTTTAAGATGCACTCATTGAGGTCCTTTACATCACCAAGTTGCTCAAACTGAATCAGCAGGCAGGTACTAAGATTGTTGAGCCTACTAGGTTTGTCAGAATGATCATCCGGCGTTAGATCCACTGAATCCCGATACATCGACATCGCTTTCTTGATGTCATCAGAGTCACCAAGTTGCTGAAAGCGATGTAGCAGTGAGCTGCCAAGATTTTGTAGCACTCCAGGCTTGTCAATGTGGCCAGGAGGTATCAGCTGCAAAGCATCTTCTGTCATTGCTATAGACTTGTTAAGGTCACCGAGGTTCCCAAGTCGCTCAAAGCGAATTAACATGGAAATAGCAAGATTAGTCAGAATGCCCGCTTTGTCAGGGTGACCATCTACAGTGAAACGGAGGGCATCTTCATACAACTGCATAGCCTTGTTGATGTCATTGAGATCACCAAGTTCCTCAAAGCGACAGACCAGTGCAAGGCCAAGATTTTTTAGATAGGTGGAATTTGCTGGATCATCACGTACTGCATCTTCATATGCAGAGATAGCCTGATTGAGGTTGTTCATTGCATGTGATTCCTTCCAGGCCTTCCACCAAATGTCTCCAAGCATGTTTAGAAGTCTTCTCCGGTGGTCACTTGCAGTTGGGAGGAATAGAATCCTCTCATGCAGTACACAAAGCTCCAAAGAGTCTGCGCGGATTTCCCTCGCCTTCACTAGGCAAACCATGATTGTATGCAAATTACTGTCAACGCAAATGCCTGTCCAAGCCTTAGCCCACATCAAGGCAAATTCGCTATATTCCTACCCTGATTTCCCGTAATATTAATCTCCTCATATGTAGCCAATGATTCAGAGACTGAGAAATTGGCAGTCAATTTGAGGTCAGGGCCGTCGAAATTCACTTTCAGAGATTGAAACACAAGGCTGCAGTATCATTATTCTCATTTATCCTGCACTATAAAAGAGGGGGGACACACAAATTTTGTCTTCCTTGGAAACGAGAAGTTCACCTCTTTGCATCGTGATCGAGCCAAGTAGTCGGGTACCCTGAATTTCACTGTGCCGCAAGAGCGCGAGCATGAAGGTATCAGCATATTCTGGACTGTGAATGAGAAATTAGACATAAAATAGTTTTCTGCACAGCTTGAAATGATCACACATTTTCCACTCAGGCTCGAGTGTCCACGAGTTTTGTAATGGTTCAGGGCACAATGGCCTCGGTGCAGTTTCCAGAATGATATGCTCATTGACAATGAGCTGTGCAGACATTTGCATGTTCGACGAGAGATCACTGTGCGGATGGGACAGAGATTTGATTTTGATATCTGTGTAGCAACCGTGGTCAGAGTTTGGGATTAATATCCAAGAATCCAATTACGGTGAAGATTGATGCTAAAGAAGAGTTGTCAGTGCATGCCTCTATTTTGTGGTGTCATGCAGACTCACATTTGAGGCATACTGATGAATGTTGCCAGAGCCAGTGGGTATTAGCTGGGGAAAAAGACGGGGGACACACCGCGTGGACCACCCCTCGGTATATATAAAGCACTGTGAACATTGAGTCTGTCAATTGTCCATCTTCGAGATGCGGCGAACCTTCTGATGGGGAAACTTCTGATACCTCTGGGCGTCCGTGTGTTGCGTTCATTTATTCAGCATTGGATATGCTCCCTCTGGTAATGTTTCAAGCATCGCCTGGGATGGTTAAATATCATTCCATGTCTAAAATGCCCACCACTGTCCACACTGATGTACATGCTATCTCTCATTATCAGCACCAATCTCACGGCGTTGGGGTCATATGCCAGTGGACGGAGCGATTAAGCTATATTTGAAACCACGAAGGTCAGCAGACAAGCCCCAAGATTAGCTTATGACGTCTGCTTGGCCAATAAAAGTGTACCCTCCACTTCCTAGCCGAGATCATTGCAAATTTCCTGTACCGTCTGGGTTTGGCCCATGATTCGGATTTTGGGCAAGTCGGATCGTTTCTAATTTCATAGGGATAGCTGTCAGCTGGAATCTATGACGGTCTAAATGCACTTTTAATCGGCCGCAAGATATGTCGGGGATTTCGGACTTAACGCGCCAAAGATAAGTGATTTGACACCTTCCTGCGCTAAAGAGATAAGGATCACAAGATATGCCGGAGCGAAGCGAAGGCATGAGTGCAGGCTCCTACCCACCGCACGTTCCGGGGTTGGGGAGACAGAGTAGGCAGTACTCAAAAGCGAAATCTCTGTGTATAGTAATATGAAATGTCAAATCACACTTAGCCGACACTATTGCTTCCGAACTTCCGCCCCTCCACGGCGGATGGCATTTAACAGACGTAAACAACATAGCCACCGCTTAGTGGGGCCGCCATCACCGGTCAACTCTCCCGCGCTCTCATATCAACAAACCTCGTCGCGTCGATTCCTTCCCGCCTGACGCGTCGTTGTCGCGTAAATTCCGTCCATGGCTCACCACAACCCCGACAGCCTCCTCCTCAGCGGAATCAATGGCAAATCAAGGTCGTGCGCGCGATCCTCAAGCGCGCCCGGGATGTGGTGTCCATTGCTGCTACTGGGTCCGGCAAAACTTTGATGTTCTGGATGCCCCTTCTGTTCATTCCCGATGGATCCAGATTGTCGTAACCTTCTGAATATCCTCGGCAAGCCGAACATTGATTCATTGGCCAAAGTTGGCATATCCGCCATTACCATCCAGCGTCTTGTGTGAATGACCCCCTGGAATCGGTTTGTGTTTGGTTGGACTCTTGTTGGATTTCTGTGAGGATAACCACCCGTACAGTACCACATGTATACCTTCCGTAAACTCGTTGTTCAGACATTTGGACCACGCGAGTATAATCAATCCTCCCCCCATCACCACGGACGCGGCCACAGCAAAGAACTTTAGAGTACTTCGTGCTTTGGTGTACTGTTCATCAGTTTCTAACCTTCTTCCATGTAGGCCATCGCCGAGGGGCGTCATCGTGCGATCGTTACCAATATCGAGACCATGATGAAGCCTGGCGTAGGCTGGGAAAACCTCTGGACCAACAAAGCTTTGCTTCCAAGGTCATCAGCATTGTCTGGGACGAAGCCCAGTGTGTTAGCAGATGGGGAACTTTTCGCCCCGAATACAAGAACACCGGATCACTACGCCACCTCCTCCCGAAGGACATCCCATTCTACATTACCTTGGCGACACTCCCTCCCGATGTCCTACAAGACGTAATGGCAACTCTCGGCATGACCGAGAGCAAAACCGAAATATTCACTCGTTCGAATGATCGGTCTAACATACACCCTACAGTCCGCAAAATGAAATATCCCATCAATAGCTTCAAGGACCGTAGATTCTTAACCCCTCCGGATTGGGATGGGACCACCCCCCTTCCCTCGAAATTCGTGATTTTCTTCGACACCATCACCAAATCCATCGCCGCCGCTCAAAATCTCCGCGGTCTCGTACCGCTCCAGTTCCGGGAGAAAATCAAATGGTTCAATTCGGAAATGTCCCCCTGATTCCGCATTAACGAGTCCGATAAATTCAACAAGGGAATTAATTATGGCCTCTGCTGTACTGAGTCGTTCGGCAGTATCTGATCCAAATTGTTGCGCAAAAGTGTAAACTTCCTGTTTCGGCTCGATAGGAATTCGCCAAATGGCATCAGTGCAGGCCATCTTGAGGTGGAAAAGTCCCATCACGAACACCATGAACTGGTGTCGCAGCCACGGATTACTCTCGATTGAGCGGCGCAACAACACCCTTTGCACTCTTTCAAACGTGCCGAGGTCGCCAAAGAATAACACGAGATATTTGAGAATTGAGATGGGCTGCTTCAAGCGATTGAACTGGGCAATCTTGGCACCAAGATACTCGACGATTTGAGTCCCTAATGAATTCATTTTGACCGCCAGTCCAACATGGTCAAACAACAGGCTAGTTGGCCACCCCGCCAACTAGCACGTTAAGGTCTCAAATGGGGTTGGACTGGACGTGGAACCATGGATACAGGTCATATTCACTATTTAGAATGGTTATGGTGTACATATGAGCTATATAAATCGTCAGAACATGTGCTTCTGATGGAGGGGGGACCCTCGAATTTGGGACCGCGGGACGAATGAGTGCCGTGCAACTCGGAAACAGGCCGCAATGGGCCAAATGAGGATAGAGGCTACTCAATGAGAAATATGTAGACATATCTGGATGCCCAGCTCTGTTCCAAAATGCTGACAGCTCCCCCAAAAAATCCGACCATCAGCCCAACCAACATTGGGTGGTTTTAGATAATGGCTCCAAGAGCAATCAGAGGTTAATGGATGAAATCTCAGAATGCCTATCATAATGAAGGCTTGTATAGTATGAAGTCCTGTGTACTGTTTCAGACCGATGGCATTGCGGTGTCGTGGACCGCGACGGTGCCTGCATGACTGGCCTACAAAGCAAGTCGTGCTTTTCCCGAGGGTGTTAATAAGGGTAGTCCAGCCAATTGCTGGCCAGTAGCGTTTCAGATAGAAGGCCTGAGCGTGGGGATTTGAACGAGCCACCAAAGCTGTGGTTCGATGAAGGAATGGTGGAGAAATCGCGATTCGCGAAGGCAAATGAGACGAGTGGTCCGATTGATAAGAAATTGATGTCCCCACGCTTCGGATCCCGATCCGCGGACCGCGATGCCGTAGCTTTTGATCAACCTATCACTTTCGGCTGAAATGTGGTCTGAACATTCATTGGAGGTCGTACTCTGTTGGTACATTAGGCCCAGTCATAATTCTGAAGCCCTGGCCTTCCAGCGCTCAAGTGGCCAACTAAGGGGTCTCAAATAGTACCGCTGTCATCCTTCTCGGCCTGACCTTCGCTTTCGTGCGCGGTGAGTTCGTCTTGCATAATTATCGGTGTTCAAGCTCATCTCTTCCGCAGAAGCATCCGTGTAAAACGTCACGCTTTACGCCCTCTCCGAGGGTGTTCCATCGGAAACCATCATCCAGGACGTCACTATTTCCTACTCTGTTGCGGGAACTGATTCCAATGGCGGCACGACATACGTCGAGGTCGTCGCCGAGACGTCATTGATCGATATTGGACTGAGTACGACGTTCACCCTGTTCAGTGTCCCCACCACATACACAGGTGGGTCACGTACTATGATCCAATCGTTGACGCTAACACCTCTGTCATGGTCCTCGGGGCGTTGCTCCCCTACAACTTGGTACAGTACATCAGATGGCTCGAATGGCTACAGCGCAAACAGGCTATTTTCATTGGTCAAATATGAGTTTAAACACGTCGGGCCGTGACCTCCAACTCCTGACCAATATTCGAAAATCTGGTTAGCGATATACTCAACTTGGCATGTCCATATGTCAACCTCTTGGATGATGGTGGATTTTTCCATTTCAACGTACTCTGATGTGTTGAAAGAACCCGACCAGAAAGCAGCGACACACTGTGGCGATTCAGAGACACAGCATTACAAGACATGATAAATATCAGCGTGGCAACAAACGCAGGTCATGATGCGACAAGAGTAGTATTCGAGAGTTTGAGAGGCCAAAGGTGTTTCACCGATCTTAACTCATGCGTGGCCGTTCAAGGGCAGAAAGTGACCGTGTAATCCGCCTTCTTGGGGGTCGGACAGGTCCAGAGAGCGCTCTCAGAACTTTCGTCGTAGGCATATGCATAGGCATTCGGGCAGGCATCCTCTAACAAAGGCCAGTGGATTCAGCACGTTACCTCCGGGTGAAGATAAAGACTGACTGAAGTAATGGTAGTGTGAGAACGCCAGAGGAAGGGCATGTCTCGGGCTTGTCGAATTGCCCAGAGCAGCAGTTGGGCGAGTTGCCTAACGCAGCTTAATTGTATTCCAGAATGATAGTGAAGACACCTACCGGCTCTACCGTTCAAAGCGTCTATGTTGCATGAGCTGCTGCAGCCGACAGGGAATCCGCTCGCGTCGAAAGGCCCCTTCTGGGATGCGGGACCTGGGAAGGTTTAGTAGGCGGTACGCTCGCGGTTTCTTTACTCCGAAACTCACAGTTGGGTCCGAGATCTACGTTACACCCGGGGGCGGGACATCCTGCGTCGTTGTCGATACGGATCCTAATTGAGAGTCAGTTCTCAGAATGCGTGTACCGACAAAACAAGCGCACGGCAAGTTGTATCCATCGACGAAGGAGACTGTGGTGATTTCAGCAAGGGTGGCACGGTTAAAATGAGCTCCTACTGTCGTAGAAGTCGGACACAGGGCCCTTGAAGTTAAACCTGGGTGATCTAGTCAGCCGACCGACAGAAGAGTGAGAAATAAATGTTACTCCGCAAGTGAGGCGGGAGGGACACCCTATTGTATGAATTAGAGGAACATTTCAGATCGATCAGCGATAAAGGTTCTTACAGTACCGGCCGAGACATCACAGACCAGACCTCCGAGGCACCCACCGTCCAGGCAAGACGTTGGTCCTGAGGTCTTGGAAAAGTCGCAGTTGCGGCGCGCCTGGGAGGCGTTGAATGCCGGTTCATATTCTCAGAACCCCGACGTACCCAAATTCGTCCAAACTGTGCACTATTAAGCAACATGAATCGAACGGGAACAAAGCAAACAATTTCTCACCCAGCCCTCGTCGACGGTAATTACCTCTTTAGTGAAGGAGCCTGCGGCCCAACTGTGCATCATTTCTGTCTAAGTTAGCGGGAGAGGAAGCTCGCTTTCGTTGCGCACCCCGTGACATGCGAAGGACGTGCTCCGCCTGAGGTGAAGTACTAGTACTGAGCTTAGACACGTATGTATTGAAGTGAGCGAGCGCTTGCATACCGCCGGCCTGCGGGAGAATGAGAAAGCTGAAACAAAATCAACTCGAGACTGCGTACCAAATAGTGAAGGGGCATCCGTTGTAAACCTGACGCAGGGAAAAAACGATGAGGTTCGAGGAGCAAATTAACGACGGCACCCACGGTGATGGAACGGGCCACGACGCCAGATACCATAGCCAAGGACACAGTGATAAAGGACTTCATTTTTGGAAAGAGGGCGGTAGATTGTTGATGCAGGTCCGCTATGTGTCTTATATACCATCGCAGAGAGATCTTTCGGCAATCCTTGGGTATCAGTTAAATAGCTAATTCCGTATGGGTTAAATATCCGTTCCGTAAGTCAAGGATTCAACTGATTTTAGACTGCTAATCATTTTTGCATTCCTATATTATCAACTTGAAACACTGGAAAAAGAATTGAAGCCGCGATTCGGACCAACACGCAGTGTCCGTCGGACATGCACCATGATGCTCGCGCACATGCTGTAGAGGAGGAAGAGGAGGTAAGTTATACTGGCGCGGTCCCACACTTGGAACAACCAGTTTACTAAGAACAAGAATATCCACATTTAACTCCAAGCAGTCCTAAAAGCACACCACAGTACCACCGAAGAGCGGAAAGCCCGCAACATCCGGTAACCATCTCGTGCCCGACACGGTCGAACATCGGGCTGGCGCGTGTAGCAACCAAAACGAGAATCGGCACAGCGAGATAACGCGCCTGCTCCGCCTCGCACGGTACGCGATGGCCGCGGCGCACACGGTCCCAGAGAGGAAATAAGGCCTGCGCAGGGCCGAGCGGAACACGAGTGCGGGAGGACGGTCCCGAGCTTGCTGGCGGCGGCGACCACCTGGCATCCATAGACCTGGGCTGTGTTCCCGAAGATCCACGAGGTACGCATGCGCGAGACAGCAGTATGACCCGTCGTTTTCTGGCCAGGTGGGGAGAGATTCCGGTGAGATAGGGGTGAGGGAAAAGCGAGGTGTGGCTGCGCGGGGAAAGGGGACGATGTCCGCCAGGGAGGCCAAAAGAAGATCGGGGTGAGGAGTAGCTTGAAGGCGATGTGAACGAGGAAAAGGGAAGCGTCCGCGGCGAGCCATAACGCAGTGCTCCTTCTTCTGCCCGCTGCTCCTTCTACCATTACGCGATGGACATCTGATTGACTCCGGGGCTCCGTGATTCGGAGGCGCGGATGGCGCTCGCGTGCACCATACTCTTAGGTTCGTTAGCTCTCCTTCTCCATCGCTCAGCGCGCGGCACGACAGACCATGACAGGCTACGCGGCGCCAAGTCTGCGCACGGGGGGGGACGCAGCCGGGAAAGCCGCGAGGGTGCGTATCGGGGTTGGCAAGCCCGAAGAAGTGTGCAGGTGCTGGATGGGAACGAGGTGGTGCGGGTCGGCGTGGACGGAGCGGGATAGGAATAAGGTGGTATCGCGCACCGCGATCTGCAGGAGTAGGGTGTATGAACAGATCGTGGGGATGAGTTGAACGTGTGCACCGGCGCGGTGTCGGAACGTGGTAGGCGTCGGGGAGGCTGAAGCGCACATAGGCGACGCGTGCAGCACGTCATGCGCGGTGTAGTCGTGATGTAGACGGTCGGGAGAAATCGCCGTCACCGCTCCTAGGCGCGTTCGTCGTACGCGGGGATCTAGGGAGATATGGCGGCCATCGACGATGCGGAGGGAGGGCGGAGGGCAACACAAGAGCTGTGTGCAGCACCCACCTTCACGGTGGCACAGGTAGAAGGTGAAGCCGTGAAATAGCTACGGAAACGGGACGTCGTTAGCGCACGGTCTTTTGCTGGGTGATTGAAAATGATTGAATAAAGACTGACCTTGCGTTTAGAGAGCACGGGGCCTAAGAGGCCGGAGGAATAATACCTTTCTTTCAGACGTTTGGGCGAAGGGGTGCCCGGCGAAAGCACGACGGATGAGCGGAGGGAAGACGTATGAGGAGATCGTGACGAGTAGTGCCATCCGCGAAGGCAAGGCTATTCTTAGGCGAGTCAAGGGAGGGACAGGCATTGCGGGGGAAGACTGAGCTGAGCCGCGTTTCAATACTGGTACATAACTAGGGCGATGCGATGCACTAGGGAGTCGCACAAGGGTGGACGATAGAAAGGAAGAGGTGGTGTGGCTGTGTTGATCGGTGGCCGGATCAATTGCTTCTTTGCTCTTAACGTCCTTTCTCCAGTCCTCTGCGTAGCGAATCCACCGCCCAGCTTAAAGTGTTTTAAACGGGTTTTTAAATTTTTGTCGCCATTTCCGTTTAGTTTTGGCCAAAGCTTACACGAAAACGAAATGGTTGGAGTTGGGTTGGAGCCTTAATCTGACAAAGTGCAAGCTCGCAAGTGGCTGATAGCTGTGCTCTTGGCTTTGCCAGGTTTGCCTCTGTTCTCTCAACGGATCACGCCGGCACGGGACTCCTGTTTCCTACCTCCATGTTCACGGCGCTCCGAGTTCACTCCAAGCGACGGAGGTCAAAAGAAAATCTTGTCCTTATGAGAACACCCGTTCCGGTTCTCATTTTATCTCGGTGGTCTGAAAATTCTGCTATACAGCGGTTAGATATGGGAAACTTCGTGCGTTTGGACTCTGGAGGCCAACAAGGTGAATTCGTCGTGCAGCATATTTTTTCCTGGCAATTATCCGTTCTATATATATGATCTTGAATGACCGAGACGATATCTAGGAGGGCCAACGATCCGTGGAATCAAATTGGGGGACGGAATCTGATCTGCGATCCGTTGTGAATGGTAAGGCAGCATATGGGTAAGCGACGGCGACAGATGTCCGAGTCAGCTCAGGCCGGTCAGAACGGCGGAGTTGTACCGCCGCGATGTCCCAGGGTCTGTCAAATTGCACTGCCTTTAAACTTCGTCCTGACCGTACACTCACCTGCTACATCCCGCGTATCCACCCCCGCCTCTCCAGGCTCCAGCACACATGCCTCCTCGCCGAAACCCATATTCTTGGTGTTGTGGCCCAATCCTCGTCCTTACGATGTGTGTTATGTGGATATTTGGAGCGAAATTCCGCATCCAAGACACACTCTCGATGGAGCGGGAGCTACTTTCCAGGATCAGCGAAGCCACCCCGATCTCAAGGTTCTACGGCCCAGGCATTTGGTTGGGGTGGCTTATTACGCTCGGGATGACCCACGGTCACACATTCTTGCGTTGGCTGAACACCGAAGAGCTGGCAACAGAATGGGATTATGGTCTCATTGGCGCCTCAGCGTATATCGTTGCAGCTGCAATCGATCTAATGCACAAAGCCCGAGACATATCGCAACTCGAAGACAAGGCTAGCGAGTCAATACTATTACCAGCCCTCCTCTGCGCAGAACGCGTTGTAGCAGTGGGGACGGGCACCTCCCTTTTCAGCATTGCTACTGCGATCTATCGTGGCTCGTCTGTGGTCCGCACGGCGGGCGTGGCCATAGTCCCCTTGATCTTCGCCCTCGTTGCTTCCGGTTTCTCCGCTAGCGCGCATCAGGCCATCGAACAGACGGCGCCCCTTCTCTGGTGTAGCCTGCATAACGGCAGTAAACTCGAACAATATGATGTCACCTCTTCCACCTTGGTGGATTTTCCCGCCACGGCGTTCTTAGCTGTCTCGTACCTTCCTCGGCTTTGGATGGTGCGGGGTTACTGGGAGGCGGCAGCCGGTGGTATATCTGCGATCGCTCTGTTTTTCATCGCCAGCAAATTTGTACAGCGGCCGCTTCTGGTACATGCTCTTTGGTCCGGGACCACAGGCGCCGCGGCCGTAGTGCTGTTATTTGCCTTGGTGCCTCTCTTCGGAGCTCCACAAGTCGTCGTGGGCGCAGTCGAGTGGTTTGTCGCCCGGGTTGTGCTATGGTGGCCGGTATACGTCCTCGCCTGGTTCCCCCGGATGGGATATTTTCCTCCAACGGGGATTTCTGTCCTGGAGATGGACCAGATCGCGGCGCTCCTCGGAATAGCTTCCGCAGCAGCAATCCGTGGTTTACGATTATGTAGAACCAGACGTCTTGCCCCTCCTTCGGGATCTGGGTTGTCAAACAAGCTTTCACCATTACTTCCTGTATCAAGCCGTAGTGGAAGCCCGGTAGCGGAGAGGGAAGTCGATGGCAATGAGACGCAGAGTGGCATTCACGAAGTGGGAACAGAGGGAATAGATAGCCCCGTTCTAGTTTGACATTACCCTTAAGACAGTCATTGAGATTATATTCACCGCAGAGTTGTTTCCCGCCCAGTTTTTTTATAGCAATAGAAAAAAAAAGGTCACTCAACGGTGATTGTTGTGGAGTACTATGCAGTGGACGCGTCGCGCGTTCGCACCCCGTGATGGGAAATCGTCTTGTTTTTTGCCACCATCTCGATCCTGAACTTAGTTTGCAGCACCTTGCTAGGGCCGGGGAGATACTTTACAAGCGTTTAATGGGCTACTTTCCTCTCACCGGTCATCTTTTCGACACCTTGGATGAACCCTTGGAGTCCTGGACCTTTGAAGTTTGGATTGGGGCCATTGGACCTCAGATCCCGCAGATCTTCCGCTTCTGGACCTCAGCGAAACGCATCAACTGTAGTTAACTCAATTGAAAACCCGTATCTCATCTCAATCTCGTTCCGAAGACTTCCTTCACTCCAGAATTGCGCATTTGGCAAGTATTGCAACAAAAACATCGACTCGATCAACGAGATCTTGTGGTGCTGGATTATCGGCTGGAGCAATCCCTATAATTGAGAGGGTAAATTCAGGGCGGCCGTACGTCCTCACAGCTGTCTCCATCTCCGGCAATGAATTTGTGCCCTTAATAGCTTGTTTGCTATGCAGCCATTCGAGTCATCTGATGGCTGTTTGGCGTTGCACCAACTGATGGCTAATGGCTCAAATGGCTAATAAAGAAAAGTCAGTGTATGCTCTTTTCTGCTAGAAAGAGTGTCAATGAGTGTGTTATCACACTTGGAGCTTAAGGAGTGCCCCTAGGCTGCATGAGACCTCCAAATTCAACAACATTAACTATTTTGGGCCTACAATCTGGCCATTATATATGAGTGGGACGGATCACCTATACATGAGCTGAACGACTCAGAGGCAACGCAATGCCTCCAAAAATATGGGCAAGTATCAAAGCCATTCAAGCCATCAATTTACGCAATGCCAAACAGCCTCGAATGGCTGCATTAGAGAGTTTGCGGTGGAGCCACCCGGCGCCACCAGATGGCTCATCCGGCATGCGGTGCTGGGTGGCTACATCATTTGGTGGCTGTTCGGTTGCCTGCTCGTTATGGTGTGTATTGAGTGCCTATTACCTTACTGAATACTAATGCTTTCTCTACCTATGCAGAAGGCCATTCTCGAGTCTACACTTTGCTGTCTGACTCAATATCAGGGTTGCACTTGGAGTTTGGCAGCAAAGAAGGGTTGAAGTACTAGTTTCCAGCACTCCACCGGTGCGCACGCGTGTACGGGCATGCATCTGAATAGGCATAGTATGTGTGGAAGGTCAACAAAAGTTCTCCCCACGCCACCTGATCAGCCACCAAATGATGTAGCCACCCGGCACCGCATGCCGGATGAGCCATCTGGTGGCACCGGGTGGCTCCACCGCAAACTCTCTATTGCAAACTCTCTGATGTGCCGGAGAAATTGAGGCACGCTGAACCCTTTTCGTGGACATGCACCATTTAAGCTCGCCCCCTTTGCTCTGTCTTTCCTCCCCTCGTCGCATGATGCTATCGCTCTTAAAATTCTACCTGTCGCTCTTTGCACATTTCCCCTCTTGTTAGAGGATCTTAAGGTACCCATACGATCCTAGTTAGAGGGGACCACTACATATTGGGCTACCACGGTTATACCTGTGGTAAGACACCTACCGGTGGTACTTTTGGGGCAGAAAATTTGGGAATTTAGACCACATTAGGTTCAATCTAGTGGTCCTTACCTACCATGAATACTACGAAAGTTTCGACGCAATAGGATACCTGGCGTCAACCAACTGCTTCCGGGTCATGTTGTTGTCATCTTTATAATCATTAACCTTTATGCTGGCGGAGCATTGGTATTTTATTCTGCACTTACTGGCGATTATTTAGTGGATTATATATCTCGATGTGCATCTCAGGGCTGTGCCCGGTGCCCCAGATTTCGGGTGTGCAGTTCTGTGCCGTCTATTCTTCGCACGATTGCGCGCTGCTACGACACCATCATTCGCCTGAAGATTCCCCAATCACTCTGTTGATTGCAATCTGTACCCTCTAATGATGAAGATGCGATGGCGTGCGGGCACACATCTCTGCGTTTTAATCTGGTCTCATAGTAAACCGCGGAGCTCAGGTACTGGTTCATTCTCCAGGCTTCTATTGTATTCTGATTATTACGGATGGCCCAAATAGTTCTAATGAGAAACCCGGCTTCCCGGAAACCACCGTGATCGAGAAGATGGGATGCGGCCTCAGGTAATTATCAATTAAATCTCCCCAGGCTTCTGCTTCCATTCTGATTATGACGGATGGTCCAAATACCTCGGTATTTCCTCCCACCGGCTCCCGTACCACAGCTCACCGGATTCGATCTTCAAACAAAATGAACCCTTGGCTCGATGCAGGGAGGCTCGCACACCTCCCAACTCCCAGCATCAATGGCGATGGTTGTAAGAAGGGGAAGAGTGCATCAGTCATGGTTTGAACAGCGCCGTTCCTGTAGTACTCACCTAATATGAACTGCTTCTGTGTCAAGGTTACCACGCGTCGACTTCATATCGCCGCACAGGATTCCCGCAATAGATATTTCGCCACTCATCCACCGTGATGATAATACGCGACATATTCATTTCGGAATCGATGAACCGCCGTGATAATTCCCTCTCCTTGGCGTCTGCACTGCATTAAAAATATCATGGTCGGATATACCTCTCACGTTCGTTGAATGCTAGTTCCCGCGACCGTCCCACTGTCAGCGATGCTCCTGAAGTCTGTCGACACTCTCGACAAAATTCTGCAGTACACCGCCGCAGCGACAGATGCCCTCCAAGAGGTCGCAGACATGACACAGATACCCTTCCTGGACAGTGTCTGCATACTTTCCTTGACGATCATTCCCATTGTGCAGGTACGCCAGTCCGGCAGCGCATCCCATGTCGAGTCTCAATGAGATTTTAGGCTATAAAGTCTCACAAAGACCGATGCCTCTGGATGATGGAGGAGATTCATCAGTTGCTCTGTGTCCTCACGAGTTTGTGCGTCCACTCAGATGAAGTGCGATCTCCAAAGATGCTAGACCAAATTGCACAATGTGCCCTGTAAGTCTGATGGGCATTATTAATTGGTTCGTGGGCATTGATTTTCTGGTCACAGCACGCTTCAGAAATTTCATTCGTGTTTGAGAGCCCATTGCGAGCTGGGGAAAATTAAACGCCTTTTCAAACAAAATGAAATCATAGCCCAATTGGATAGCTGTAAGGCAGAGCTGAGAGAAAGTTTACAGTTTTTTACTGTAGGTGCCGATTGTGCACTAGACTGAGGTTGATCTCTGCTTTGACAGATGGAATCTGGGGTTGAAATCACAAACGCACTCGCCGAGTTCAATATTGATACCAAGAGGTGGCATCAAGAGCTCCTCGAACTCATTGCATCCCAGAGTGCATCAATCAACAATGCGTCTTCGGTGGGTGTGATTTATGAGTTTTGCTCTTGTTGTCTCATATTACTTCTCAGATTGGAAGGAGTTCCTTGAACACCAGGTGAATGAATTTTACCATTATATCGTCATAGACACTCATTCCTTCCCACGGCAGTTCTGGTTCCCTTTCTCTACTCCCCGCCACCCCAAAAATATTCCACGGGCGGGAGTCTGAACTAAAGGATCTCATTGATATCTTCCTCTGTGATCCTTCCCGTGCCGCAATACTGGGCCCCGGTGGGATGGGGAAGACAACTTTAGCCATAGCTTTAGTGCACCATCCTGCCATAATCGAGAAATACGGACTTGTGCATTTCATCTCGTGCGAATCGGCCACCACCTTTGGAGACTTGGTAACCAACATTGGTTCATATTTGGGACTTGATCCGTCCCCTCTTCTCTCGAAGGCAATTGTGAGGCACTTTGGACGGTGCGGGCCATGTCTTGTTGTTCTCGACAATTTTGAAACACCGTGGGAACCGAGAGAGTCTCGAGCACAAGTTGAAGGATTTTTATCCTTGCTGGCTGATATTCCAAGCTTGGCATTGCTGGTGAGTCCACCTGGTATATTCCCATGCCTACTGCTGATATATTCCTAGCTTACAATGCGAGGGGCCGAAAGACCTGGAAAAGTGAAATGGAATCGACCATTTCTATCACCGCTAGAGCCTCTCCCACCTTCTGCCTCGCGACAAATATTCCTGGAGGTCGCTGATGAACCTGGCACCGGGGAGGAATCGGCCCTCAATGACTTGCTGGATCTGTCTGACAATCTCCCCCTGGCTGTCAGTTTGATGGCCAACATAGCATCATTCGACGGATACTCAAACACTTTAGCTCGGTGGCAAGCGGAAAACACTGCCCTGCTTTCAGAGGGACACGACAAACGTTCCAATCTTGAAAAATCCATCATCCTTTCGCTTAACAGTCCACGCATCTCCTCGACCCCACATGTAAAAAATCTCATCTCCCTTCTTTCTTTACTCCCCGACGGAATCAGGCCAGAGGACATCATCGCAGGCAAGGTCCCCATTCCCAATGTTCGCCAATGCCAATCAGTCTTGCTTGGCACATCACTGGCATATATAGATGTTAAGGGACGCCTCAAAACATTGAGCCCTGTTCGGGAATACATCAGGCGGGCCTACCCAGCTTCACACTCCCTGTCGAGGCCCCTCCGGATATACTTCCAGGAACTTCTCGAGCTCTGGAAGTCCAAGCGTCAACTGCTCTCTGCCAATCTCGCCCCGCAGCTGGTTGGCAATCTAGGGAACATTAATGAGCTCATCCTCGAAGGTTTATTGATAGAAGACACATCCGCATGGATCGGAATCGCAAATAGCATCATAACACTGGATTTTTTCTCGGCGGTCATGCTGAAGGGCGACACTCCACTTTTCCAGAGACTTCCTCGTTTGATCGAAGTCACAGGTGATGGAGCGCTGCGATGGAAATATACGACCAGAATTCTTAGCAATGGATATTACCACTTAATTCAGGATCCCGAAGTGTTAATAGAAGAAGGTGTTCAGTACTTCAATGAAGAAACTCGTCCCGCCGGAGAAGGTGATGATTTTTCTGGCGTAAAGCGACCTTTCACTGATTGCTGGGAATTCAGCTGTCTCTTTCTACAATGCAGTGGCAGACCATTATAACGGTGGCAGATACAGGAACTTCTACAAGGCCACAGAGTTCAATAAACATTCCTTTGCTTTGGCCCAGCAAGCGGATGATATTGACCTTCAATTGGCGTCTCTTGGGTTGAACAACGGATTGCACGCAGAACCGAGGATCCGTACTGGATAATTGAAGTTACCCACAAAGCTCGGGACATTGTGGGGGTATGGTCGAATCCTCGGGAACATCCCTGGCTTCAACTGGAGGCCAGTGCCAACCACAGGATAGGAAATGTATCCCGTGCCCTTGACCTCTGTTCACAGGCAGAAGAGCAACTGACATCGGTCGGAATGGAGAATTCTGACCGGTATTTAATAACTCTCGATATACGCGCAACTGTCTTTGAGGACAAAAGCGAGTACCTGGAAGCACGTCAACTATACTCCAAGATTGTTGAGAAGACCTCTCCGACATGCTCGCCGCAGTTCCATGCTCATGCCTTGTGCGGTGTTGCGCGCATGGATATTCTCATGGAGAGCGAAGTAGCCAGCATCGTTTCCAATTTCAAAGCTGCGGAAGCTGTGTATATGGCTCTTGGCTCTGTGAGAATAGTGCTGTCCTCCTGGGTGGCTGCCGAACTCAGGCTCCATCAGGGAGACACCAATATGCTCGGGCAGCATTTTTGGAGTGTCTGTCGAAGAGTCGAGGCATCTACCCGGACATTCCACAAATGTGCTTGGCAGCTCTGGCCGATCCACTATACAAAATGCACGGGACATTGGACACTTTCCTCTGGGCAGTGGTATATTTGGCATTTGTCAGAAAGCCAAAGATCCTATTGGCACATTACAGGCTCTTCCGCGTCTTGCAGACTTACACATGCCCTTGAATGACCAAGGAACCGCCCTCCATCTCTTTCACACAGCACTGGAAACTGGGACAAAGATGGACATACATCGTCTCAGAGCGGAGTGTATGGTCGGAATTGGGGTGATCATGCTCCTGCATCATGGCCCTATGCAAGCGAAGGAAATGTGGAAGGCTGCCCACCCTCTCTTTGTCCGTTCGTCGCGGATGAAGGACGCTGCGTCTGTTGAGAAACGGCTGGAACAACTGTCGCACATTTACCAGACACTTCATATTCACTCCAGGGGGGAGTTGATAGCTGGCACAGTGATATGCCTGCCATGGAAGCGAGCTTGGAAAAGCTAGATACTCTGTCGGTGCCGAGCACCTCTCCGTCGCTGCAAGTAAAACCGCGGTGGACCTTGGAAGTTCGACTAATGGACCCACAAAACTCTCTGTGCTGCAATCAGACAACTGAACCACCTCCACCAAACCTTCAATCTTCATACATGGGGATACGGCATAAGATGACACTTATCTCAGAGACACCACTACGCGTATGTTTTTATTTGATGTTTGGCCAGGTGCGAGAAAAATACGTGGATGCCCGGGAACCACATGTGGTTCTTCAATATATGCACACAGTTGTTGCAGCGGATTTGGGTTCACTGATGCCTTTTCTTTTCTCGATATGTGGTATGACGTGTACGGTTGAATTCACGGCTGCAAATAGGCTTACGTTTCAAAAAAAGACGCTCGGAGACTTCCCTCTATCGAGCGCAGATGATATTCGGTTGTTCGCGAACATGTTTGAAATCCCTTCACAGAATATGTGACGTGTTGCGAGCAGCCGGAGAAGTCGTACTATAATGGTGATCAACCTGGTGAGATGCCGAACCAATAAATTGTTCTATTTCACCAAGTAAAGCATGCTCAGCCTGGCTCGGGGCGGTGATATCCTTACCCTGTAGAGTTTTTTCTGGCTCGCACAAAGGAAGAATCGCACTGTTCCCGCCTCGCACAGCAATTCCACGACGTTTCAACCTTTCCCCCGTCATTCGCACCACTGGACCAATCCGCGACCCATCCACCGACGTCCTCTTCAGACAGCGCGCCTTCGCACGCTCCACCGATCGTCGCTCCACCGGGGTCGAGGAAAACGGGGCGGAAGGCAGGCAAAAGGAATGCATAAACTGGCGGGGCAGATACGAGGTACGGGCGCGGTCGAGGAAACGACAGCTCGACGAGCCGGAGAGAGGGTGGTACGCACGCGTGCCGCATCAACGCCCGCATCGTTTGCGGCGTTCGTCCAGGATTCCCGAGCATTGTATTCGAGATGTGGGTGAGCATGCGAAAGGTTCGTGGCCGGCAGAGTAGGACGAGCAGCGGCGGGGGCGGCGGGGCGGGGCGAGGAGAGGTGAAGGGGAAGACCGAGGTGGAGCAAGAAACGAGAGTTGGCAGAGCGAGGTAACGCGCCTGCTCTGCCTCTTGCCCGTACCCGATGGCCGCGGCACGTGTGATCCAGAGAGGAAACAAGTATCGCGCAGCGCGATCTGCACGAGCAGCAAGTACGAACGGATCGTGGGGATGAGTGCGGGAACCGGCCAACATGTTGTGTCGGCGTGTTATCGAGCGTAGGAACGTGGTAGGCGTCGGAGAGGCTGAAGCGCACATGGGCGACGGGCGGCGTGTTGGCCGGTAGTCGTGTCGCGAGAGAAATCGCCGTCGCTGCTCCTATTCGTGTTCGTCGTACACGGGGATCTAGAGAGACATGGCGGCCATCGACGACGCGGAAGGAGAGCAGAGGGCGACACAAGAGCTGTGTGTAGCACCCACCCTCGTGGTGGAACAGGTAGAAGGTTTAAGCCATGAGGTAGCTACAGAAAAGAAACGTCATTAGCGCGCGGTCTTTTGCTCAAAATAACGAGATAAAGACCGACATTGCATTTAAACTCTACTAGAGAGCGGGATCAAGAGGCCCAGGGAGCAATGCTGGTCTTTCATATCGTTGGGCGATGGACTGGCCGGCGAAGGGGCGGCAGGTGAGCGGAGGGCGGAGGGAAGACGCATGCAGGAGATACGCGCCACTGGGCCCTGCGGCATAGACTGGCTAGTGGTGGAGCCAAGGTGGAGCACAGCATAGGCGAGTCACAGGGAGGGACAGGCAAAGCGGGGGAGGACTGATGTACTGGTACATAACTAGGGCGTCGCGCAAGGTTGGACAATGGAAAGAAACAGGTGGTGTGGCTGTGTTGATCGGCGGCCGGATCAATTACTTCTTGCTCTCGATTTCCATCGTCCTATGCATAGTGAATCCACCGCCGACCCTTCAAGCTGCTGATGCTTCCCACCGATAGATCCTTCCTCTGACAGCTCCCCACCGCAATCTCTGGTCTATCGACGTGTCCTAACGCGCTCTGGGAGATTTTCTGCTCCACTGCTGAAACCTGTCTGACACGTTCAAACGTCATCTAATTAAGGCTCTTTTATTCTGCACTGGAACGATGGACTGGATTTCTTTCCAAATATACTGGATTCAGCTGGGCCTGCGCGCCGCTCTCAATTCTTGCAACTATTTTCGGCGAGCCTACTTATCATTCTCCTCGTCCTTAGACTGCTACCTGGTTTTTCCTGCAAAGCCCGCATTGAAAAATGGATCCCAAACCCACCAAGCCCTGGTGGATAATGTTCCACATACTCAGAGTCTCCCAGACGCCTCCATTTTTATTTTGAGGTGCTCCGGATCCCTGAGTACTGTGCGGGACAGCGTTGCATTCGTCCGTACTCCTTCACCCGTGGTCCTTACATGGCACTGGTCTCTTGCGTGAGGGCAATATGGCGCGCATTATTCATCTGATATAACTGAGGTACGTTGCTAATATATGTCGTTATAATTATTAACCTAACAACATGATCTTCGCTCCAAATGCGCCGAGCCGTCGCTCGCAGTCTCTGGCACGGCAACAGAGACAGAAACGGTATTCGTGTGGGAGTGCGCAGAGTCACCGCGTGCTCCATCCTCTCGACAAGCGCGCCGATGCCGTGCTTTTTGTGCTCCATCAGCGACGGGCGGCAGCGAATACAAATGAGTGAGTGAGAAATAGAACTCGAAGAGCAGCAGGTGCTTACCTCGGCCGTGGTTGCGATTGCTGCTTCGTAGCGGCTGTCTGAGGTTCGCGTGTTACATTTCCCTAACAAGTTCGCGCGTCCAATATTGGCTGCCGCATGACTATTGGAGGTTCGCAACCTATAAAGATTGAAATACTCACTGACAACTTGGCCTGGCATTGGCTTCTTCGATCCTCTTTAAATCCGGAACACTATAAGCCTTGGCACCTCATAATCATCCATGACTATCGGGGGGTCCTGAACATATATACATATTCAGGGGTACTCGTTGACAGCTTGGACCTGGCCATTTCTTCTTCGATCCGCTCTACCGCCACAAATATTGAAGTCTCGATTATCTTACATTTTCAATCGGTTGAAGAGACGGTCAGTGGATACATTCCCCGGGCACTCTGTTCTTGATTTATCTCTCAACCTTCGCCTTCTCGCCGCGAGTCGTCAAGGTTTCGTCGATTCCTGAGCGTCGTAATTGAATGATGTAGACAGAAATAGTTAGTGTCTTTTACGCCCAACGTTCGCAAGCCAACTGCACAATACAAAATCCCGGCCTGTATGGCGCGCTGGGAACACCTGTCCCCAAATCTGATCCTCAAGTGCTTCAATTTGCACGAGGTCGGTCCCCCAGGGTCTTCTGTGATTAGTGAATCGGCAGTGTCTTCCGCATCCAACTTTGGTCTTGCAAGCCACGGCACAATACAAAACCTGGCGTGCATAGTGCGCTCGGAACTGTCCCCGCATCTGATTCTCAAGTGCTTCAAGTTCACGAGGTCGGTTCCCTGGGTCTTCTGTGATTCTTACCTCGGCCCTAGTACACAGATACTAGTACTCAAGGTTAGTTCCGGAAGCGGCATATTCCTCTACTGCCATTCCATGATATAAAAGGACTCACGAAGCTTGCTGACTGTCAGTGGAGTTGTACAATAATTCCCCCCTGAACTTGAACCCGCTTCACAATGTTCTTCATATCATTTGGGCTCCTCATCCTCGCCACCGTTTGCGTGGCTACGCCTACTCCTCCGTCTGATGTCAAGCTTTGGACGGGAGAGGAAGCCCTTACCGCCGGCCTTCTAAAGGTCATCCCAGGGCCACCGGAGGTATGCATAATTTCTCAGTGAGCTGCTCATATGCAATGCAGTTTGACTAATGCCTTCCTAGGGTCTTGCCGGCTTGAACACCCCGGTCCCTCAGGTCTTCTCGAGACAACTTATTCTATGGGTGAGTAAACGGCCAAAGTTCTGGTCGCGGAAGAGTTTGTAACTTATGAAAAATGATAGAACAATACAGGTCCCACCGGAACCGCTTATGACCCCGGGACCTTTGATATAGGCTTCTTCTTTTGCGTCGACCTGACCCTAAGGGACACATTTTTCAACGACATGGCTCAGAGCTTCTTTGTTGCCACTGATACAAGCTGCAACTTATTCATGTGTGTCCCATCAGTGCTCACTCTGCCGTCTCATCTTGACGCCTTATTGCAGAAACGCAGGATGCACTGGCACTGCGATTACGGATGCGCCGAGGGGAGACTTCATCGCCTTGACTGGAATCTTGTATGTGTCCTTTTTGAGACATTTTTTTCCGAAGTCTCAAAGTGAAAATTACAGCGCCAAATCAATTACCTCACTCTCCTGCGAGTGGCAGCCCACCTAATCCGACAAGCCTAGGATATACTCAATCAGGACCAACGGCATGTCTGGAGTCAATATCTTCTCTGTTTCATCTATTACTGGGGATTTTCAGCAAGGATAAAAGTAGAAAATTATAAAAACAGCTTTGTTTAGGCTACGAATACTGTCGTGGATTTCTCGGTGTCAATGAATTTACTGTTGTCGTTATCCGTTGGATATGTATTCTGAACGTGAGAACGTGATAAGGGTAAGAGAAAGGCTGGCTCGTTTCTCACCATGGATGCTTCAGGGCGCCCTGCTCCACACATCTCACAGACCGCCAACCCCGGCCTAAATCTGAAACGCTCGCCTAAATATTCTCGCTGAACTGAAGAAATTGTCTAGACTCCGCAGTTCGATGCAGAAAACCTCTGATCATGATCTTTTCTTTCCGCGCCGCCGATATCGTCGCGATTCGTACATATATCTTTGCATTTGCAGTTTGTGCACGGCCAATGCACGGCAACGTCATGACCTTGCGTTTAGAGAGCACGGCATTGGAAGGGGCCTAAGATGCCGGAAGAATAATGCCTTTCCTTCAGATGTTTGGGCGAAGGGACGAGTGGTGCGATCCGCGAAGCGTCACGTAGGCAAGGCTATTCCTAAGCGAGTCACAGGGAGGGACACGGACGCAGGCCGAGGGAAGACTGAGCTGAGCCGTGTTTCAGTACTGGTACATAACCCGCAAGTGTCGCGCAAGTGTGGCCGATGCGACTCGATGGAAAGGAAGAGATGTGTGGCTGTGTTGATCGGCGGGCGGATCATTCGAGCTAGTGTTGCCGCGGCTTGGCTTGGCTTGGCTAGCCGATCAAGCCAAGCCAAAAATTAGCCAGCCGAGCCGAGCCATATTTTTTTTGGAAAAGACGCAGACCACTGCTAAAAAGGTGGTGGTATCATCGGTTTGGGATTTGGTCAAGTTTTGCGGCCAGGGCTCGGAAAGCCGTCAAACGGCTTTGGCTTGAAGCCGGCTGAGCCATGGCTCAACACACCTCAATGAAACACCGCATTTCAGGCCCCCAAGTTATGTATAAAGTGTTCTAGTGCATTGTAATAGGTCATTTATGCCATATGCTTTACCCACTTGCACAGTATCGGCGTGAAAATGAGCTTGAACAAATTGTTCGGATTGTCGGGGAAACAAAGCCAAACAGATGACATTTCGTATTTTTGTTCACCAGCGGTGTGTTGCAACTTCTGGAGAGCCAGAGTACTTAAATAAAGCCTATGAAAGACAAAGTTATTTTTTTAGACACCCTTCTGGCCCGTGAGGTAGTGTTGTGCAAAATTGAGCCCAAGCCGCGGCTAAGCCACAAGCCAGCCGAAGCCATCAAGGTTTGATGGCTTCCAAGCCGCCACGAGCCGGAGCCGATCAAGCCGGAGCCGAGCCAGCCATAGCCGAGCCGCGGCAACACTAATTCGAGCCATCTGATGGCTGTTTGGCGTTGCGCAAATCGATAGCTAAAGGCTCGAATGGCTTTGATACTTGCCCCTATTTTTGGAGTCATTGAGTTGCCTGTGAGTCATTCAGCTCATGTATGGGTGATCAGTCCCACTTACATATATAGCAGGCAGGTTGTAGGCCCAAAATAGTTAATCTTGTTGAATTTGGAGGTCTCATGCAGTCTAGGGGCATTCCTTAAGCTCCACATGTGATAACACACTCTTTCTAGCAGAAAAGAGTATATACACTGACTTTATTTTATTAGCCATTCGAGCCATTAGCGATCAGTTTGCGCAACTCCAAACAGCCATCGGATGGCTCGAATGGCTGCATCGCAAACAGGCTAATTGTGTCTTTGCCCATGCCTTCCACGTCCTTTCTCCGGTCCTGTGCATGGCGAATCCCTCAGTCTCTAGGGTCTCCAGTCTCCCAGACGCATCTTATTTGCGCCATTCAGGAACTCCGAGTACCGGACAAGACAATGGATCTCTGCTTGTGCTTGATGCTACGTGTAAATATCTTTCGAGTACAAGTTTGTTTGCTCCCACAAAACACATTGCGCTGGTCGTGGAAATGGGACTTCTGGATGCGGTGTCTTTGTGGTGCGCGTCCTTGTTCATCTTGCAGCTCTGACAGCAGCCTCCGAAATCATTCCTCAATTTCCCAAGTTCGTGTACTAGGTGCGCGCTCAAGATATTCCGCACACCGTCCTAGGTCTGCACTCCGTGTTCTTTCGCCCGCGATCGTTCTGTGGCAACTGGTCTGCTCGCTGCCGGGCAATGTGGCATCCATGTTCATAAGGTATCACTGAGGACCGCTATTTTTCGGTACGTCGGCGATTCATGTCGTTATAATTATTTATTCGTGGTGCATAGTCTCGAAAAGAAAGCTCTCGTGCTGAGTCCGACTGCGCGCCGCACCCAATGTCCGCGTTTTGTATACCTGCCGCAAAGGGTCGCTTCCGTTGTGGTTTTGTGCGTTATTGCTGTACTTGAATTAATGGCTTCTCTTCACAGCAGATTTCTTTGTTGCGGTTCTGCCCGTCTCAAGATCAACCGGTGCTAGCGGGACTGAGCAATGGTGCGTTGGCTCTGTTGTTCGTTGTATACTATGGCGCGTTCAACGCGTAGAAACTCGCGGTATATCTTAGATACCTCCTTTCTAGGCGCTTACTGCATGATCCAGTTTCAAGGTACTCACAAGGGCCTGCTATTGGAGGTGGATGCCCAATTGGCGGATGACTTCGGTGCCTGCACCTTCTTCCATCGTCTCCCATTTATTGGAGTTAGAATGAGTGTTCCCGGTCCTGCAGGTTCATGATATGCGTCCTTTATACCGCCCCAAAGACGTCGATGTCAGCCAAATACAAACACGCAGGTGTCCACTCTCTTGCGTACTAGAGCGTTGGATTGTTGCCTTGCCCAAGTTGCAGATGCCCAGGCAATCCCAGGCGTCGCTATTTTGAGCCCCCCGGATCTTTGAGCATCGGGCTGGCCAGCGGAATCAGCCGCCTATTCTGTGCGTGTCCTTATATGGTGCAGCTCTGGCGGAGCCTAATTTTGTGGCGATAACGTCTAGGCTGGGTATTCGGGGACCGTACATTTCTAAAGCACCCATTTACGGCCAAGAGGTGTAACCGTCGGTGTCGACCTGTCGACCCAATGTTCCCGTTACTGCGCCGCATGTGTGATTGTAAGAGCTCTGTACTCTTGTCTCACGGATCGTGAATAGCTTTGAACAATGTGTAATTGCAAAGCGTGCACGTAGTGTAAGAGTAAGAGTAAAGCTAAATAATCGTAAATATGTCAAAGTATTTATACTGACAAGGTTCGCCTTGCGAACCTAACACCGCCAACTATGCTTGGCCCTGGGGTCATTGGGACAGAACCCTAACAGTGATGTAGGTCTACTGCAGGGTATACCCGTCCACTGCGAGTCGACCTTATGTGCCTGCAAGCACCTCGAGACGTTCATCTCCCTTCGAGCGTCTAGTATCTTGAAGGCAGCGGAGACGCGGCAGCGCCGCTAGTGCCCTCTCTGTCACATTTTTTTCGGTCCCTGCCAGCTTTCATCCATTTGTTCGACGATTCTGATCCTTCTGTTCCGCAGTATTTTTAATTGATCGATGAATGGTTGCTCTAGGCATCCTCCGGATGCGCGTATTCGATTCTCGAGGGTTTTCTAATTCCCCTGCACCACCTACACGTCCGGGAACAACAATGTGCCCTTGGAAATATGTGATCCCTTGCATTAATTCTGACGTTATTTGACCCGTTTTGAATCGATTCCCACTCGGACCTGAGCATCTGTGCCACTGCCGCACATCAATCTTCAACACTATCTATTTCGTCCTGATTATGTGTCGTTCAAGTTTCGAGTAGGGATTAATATGTGACTGTCCATAGACATTTATTGTCTCGCTCAAAAGATCAGACGTTCGATTTATTCCTGACATGTAGGGCTCTTCGTCCGCTCGCATGAACTTGTGCTGACCGCACTTTCTGCAGTCCTTTATTCACAATGTATTCCAGGTAGATTCGAACGCTCAGTTAACTCCACTGGAATTAGGAAGACGGGCAGAAACATGCCCACAAACTTTATTGTCTCCCACGCTGTAATTGGGTGGAGTCTGATGCAGTGCACGTCTGATGTCGGACAAGCCTGGGATTTCCAGAATTGGCTAAGTAAGCGCCGATCTACATCCTCTCCCCCCACGTCAGCATGAGCCCGGAGCACCCCCACGTCCCAACTGCGAATACCTGCCAGAATTGCGACAAACATCTTCGAGTAGTTCACTCTGCCACACCCCGCTGCGACCGTTGCCTTCCCGATGATACGCCTGCGATGAAAACGTGTGAGTGTCATCTGGCCAGATATTGCGTCAGTAAACCTCTTATCTACGGCCTTTAACTCTGCTGATATCTCGCTCAAGAGCGCGCAGTGCCAGAGAGACGATTGGAAAGCACACCCGGCACCGAGTCGCTTGCCGGATCGCAAGCGAAAACAGCCAGGTTGCACGTCTACTTGGGGCGGAAGCACGGCACCTTAGCTTCGTTGACTGGTGCAAACATTCGAGGGACCAATTCCATTTCGCAGCCCTATGGGCTCTTGGGACGGGAACTGACGCCGATAGAACAGGTGAGCTGAAAACTATACAAATCTTTTTCCTGAAGACTCAGAGAAAAGCTGGTCACCAGCAACGCATATCTTCGTCATCTATGTCGACGTGGACGAGGAAATCTCTACTGACAAAGTGTTCTTTCAACGCCGGGTCAGAACCGCAAAATGTGCCTCGGAAGCTGAGGTGGAGCAAGATTTTGGTGGCAGATACTCCAGCGAATGGAAGGTCCCACAGGCTGCTCCTTTGTGTGCTAGGATTTGGCTTGTAGACGACGGACTTCCATCCGGCCTCGAGAGTGTCGACCAGGTTGTGGAAATGATTGGCATTGGGAAGATCCGCTCGCAGGTATTCCCTGGCATGGAGTGCGACTGGCTTGCTCTTTTGGAGGATTCCGTTGTCGCGGGTACTCAAATACCACCCTATGAATACATTCATAGGCCAGGCAGTACTCGGGCCATGGACGAATTGCGATATGTTCATACAGAGCAGTGGAAAGCCTCCTACGGAGAGCAACTTGCCATGGCTGCCCATAGCGCACTGGATGTTTCTCAACATCCAACTCGGATCGGTATGCGGCTGTTTACTCATCTTCGACTAGCTAATTTGCGAATTAACAGTGACTAACTGCCTTGTCCTCCACGTAGACGTTGAGGAAGCACGACAGGGGATGTTCGGAAAGATCACCATTCGAGATGCTAAGATGACGTCCCTGGCTGATCTTCGGCCTTTGTTCCATTGCGACGTCTATGGACAGGGCTCGCCCACCATGAGGAAGACACTGTTCCCTCAACCTAACATCCTCCGAGTCCTCTTCATTGATGATTCCCTCCCTTACCCGCACAATATTCAGGCTCTAGCAATGGATATGAGCAAAGTCCCCAACCATAGGACTTTATACACTCATCGCTCAGACTGGCTCCCAAGACTGAAGAGGATAGTCGAGAAGTGAAGTTTGTTAGGTCACCGGCGAAGTGGGTCCCCTGCGGAGTCTGGAATTTTCCTCTACTACTGCTACTCTTTCCCTTGTTTCTCTGGCTCTGCTTTTCATTGTGTTGAGTCTCTCAAACATATCTAATGTCTACGGCCCTCCAATTCCGGATCTTGTTGCAAGAATTGGGGCCCCAAAAGGCAGAAATCCGTTGTTCTTCGTCGAATAAACAGATTAATGTATGATCCCGGGGCCTAGGTCCCACACATAATACCCCAAGCATCCCTATCGCAGAGGGAAAACAAAAAACATTCTGACGGGCAGAAAAGTATCTGCGTCCATCCACACCCCTGAGACCCGTACCGACTTATTTCAAAAGACAACCAGTTTAACCGCCTGTGCCATATATTGTAAGTACACTACCATGATATGGGATCATGATATCACCAAGTATCAAGTCGACCGAATCATTCCTCGCTATGATACTCATAATGCCTGAATTGCATAATTTCACAGAATACCCAGGAATATTTGGGTCCATCAGAATTGCCTCATCCAGGACTCTCTGCCAATATCTAAATCATATTTTTCGGGGCAAGTACCGAGTTGCCTTGCCGGGCAAGGTGTGATGGGAGGACACGGTTTGACTGGGTCCCCCCAGTTCGCCCGCATTTTGTGGGTCTTGCCCGTCAACCTCGCATTTTAAATCAACTTCCCACTGGCCCAACATGTTGCTGCTACTTTGGCGCCCCGCACCCGCCACTGCGCTGCCCAGGGGACGCATTGTGACATGAGCTAGGAGACTGCCCACCAACAGTCTCAGTGCTGGGCCCAACGACACTCTCATGTACACGACCTATGAACCATGGACTTGAGGACCAACTTCGCCGCCCAAATCCCTGCCAAAGAAAAGTAGTAAATCTAAAATAGTAAAAAATGCAAATCACAGCAACCAAAATCAAGAAAACCCAACTTGAAATAAAAGACGTCCGAGCGCACAGCTCGGGGATGCCGAACAAAATATGGGAAGTGGATGCCTGTAATCTGCTTGGGACTTGCCTTGAAATGCGAATGCAGCACCCGAACTTGCACTGTGCCGACAAAGTCCGAAATCCGAATAAAACAACACCAAGTCCATTAAACGCCGGGTAGGCGCCCGCAAGACATGGAATTAAATCTGTGAAAAATATGAGGCGGAAAAATGTAGTTAGTAGCTCGGATAATGAGATGAATAGAACCTATAAATGCAGATCCGGTATTTGAACCAGAATATGCTAAAAGTACGAAAAATACTAAAAATAATACCGCTGATGGAGAAGTCGTCCAGCCAGCGGTATGAGGGATTTCCACACCTCGGCCATCCGACTCTGCCACAACGGAAATACGGTGCCGTGCGCATGTCGAAGACCTCGAGGGCGCATGCAGGTGGCTAATTTGAGGACATAGGTGGCTGCTGTGCACGCGCTATTGGTTTTGTTGGAGTGTACGACACAGATGGTGTATGTTAGTGAGAATGTGAGTCCATCTTCCTCTCTGTACAATACTGAAATGAATTTGGAACGCTTCTCCCGACTTTTGACAGGTCTGTATATGGAAGGAACGTCTTTAAGTGGATACGCAGAAAGAGGCATTGTACATCACATCTTACTCGGCAACAAGATTCGAGTGTCCTCAGTGTGAACACCAGTCACCCTGTCCCAAGTGTGCGGGCCTGCGCCATCTCCTCGTCATCTCCCTGTCATCACAGGCGGCTCGGCGTCACGACCTGCTGGGACCATCCATCGCAAGACCCGGCGCAAATCGACATTCGGCGTCGCAGACCCGTAGGCCCAATCCACTGACCCAGGCCCACTCGTCAGCAGCGCCCAAGGCCACCAGCTCGAATTCCAGGACGCCAAGATCGATGCCCTAGAGGCGCGCCTCACGTTCTGAGGACTCCCAGAAGGAAGACGATATGGTCTTGCCTACACTGACGCCCACTGGCAAGGGCCCGCCCACCCTGAACGTCAACCGCATCGGCATTGCGCCGCTGTCTTCGATCTCGAACTCTGGGGCCTCCCTGCTTGGGGCGCGCACGATTTAAATACCGCGCGATGCTTTGGCGTACGGCGCTGTTTTGTATGAATTTCACGAATTACCCTGCTACTTCGAAAAATCCTTGAACACGACATATTTCTTGATTGGTCTGGTCCTCGTCCAAGTCGCCCAGCTTGTCTCTGCCAGTTTCAACCCGTCGGTCATCTTGTCTCTTCCAGTTTCACAGATGCCGAATGCCCGGGTCACGGATGCGAAGAGAAAGGCATGGGAAAAAATGGCCGAGACACAAGACGGGATAGCTCTTGCAGGATCGGTCAATAATCTCAATTGTACACTTTTACTTCCCCTACACGTTCTTATTTTCTTTCCTTTTTTCCCCTTCAGCAGGATGACAAGAAATACCCTCCGTGACCCAAATATAACGAACCAATCATTCAGCAAGCCCCTGGACCTTCAGAGAATGCTCCAGTCCTTTTTTCCTTTCAGAACCCGCTGGAAAAAAATTTCTCTTGTCCCTCGGGCTGAACGTCACAGATCTGGGGTTATGTGCCATTGATCGGCAATGTTGGTATTTGCCTCCGGCTTTTCAGATGCCACGTCACAAAGCCAGCAACCCCTCGTAATGCACCGATCAAGGGCATCTTATGTCCCCGACGCCAAGAGTCGTCTGCCGCTACAATCGGAATACATATCCAAAGCTCCTACTTTTTCATAGTTTAAATGGGGGGGGGCTATCCTAAAAATATCCGGCACAGAGTGAGTGCTATACTGACTTGGCCGTTGGGCCTAAAACTTGGATAGCAACGTCTTGGAATGACCTCACCCATGAAGTGCTGGAGACGTGCATCCCCGTGTTCCCGCGAAAATGACCATATATATGGAAGTTCACCGATTTTTTGTAAAAAAAGAACCTCCCCTTGAGTCATGTTTCGTGAGCACAGTAACTTTTTTCAACCATCTTTGCACTAGAATCCCAATCCTGCTGTCTGAAAATACATGGACAATTATTTCTAGCTCAGATATATAGATATATCTTGCCACAGCCATCACACCGGCAAAAGGAATATCTTGACCTATGTCAATATCTTAGCAGAGAGTAGATAAACTCAAAGAGAAATCAAAGCTTGCAGATTCTTAGTAATTTAATTGCGTGCAAAACCGGCGCAGAAGTAGCCGCAATCAGAAGCCCTTTCAGGACTCACATATTTATTCTTTGTCCATGAGTACTGAAAGGACTGCTGAAATATCAACTTTCAATGGGCCTATTGACCTAGGTCAATACCTTCTCTTTCTAAAATTTGCAAAAGTCTTTGTTTCACGTGACGTATTGACTTAGGTTAATATCCCGTTTGAAACAAACACTATTGTAAATTTCCGAATGACCTAGGTCAATATGCCTGTTGAAAGTTGATCTTTCAGCAACACTTCCACTGCTCATGGACAAAGAATAAATACGCGAGTCCTAAAAGGGCTTCTGATTGCGGCTACTTTCACGCTGGTTTTGCACGCAATTAAATTACTAAGAATCCGCAAGCTTTAATTTCTCTTCAAGTTTATCTATTCTCTGCTAACATATTGACATATGTCAAGATATTCTTTTTGCTGGTGTGCATTATAATAGCGATATTCTATTTTGGGCCTGCTTGCCCCATCTTTAAGTTAGGAGGTATAGCTATAGTGCTATGTAGCTTGCCGCAGGGGCCTGATATTTGGTAGTACGTTATTTGGTGGTTACCCTAGAGCTGTAACGACCCGGTCACCCGTCACAGTTGTCAGTGTGGCTGTCCGGGGTAACTCACTGCGTTCCGCTACCTGCTAAACTTAGTCTGCCTAGCTCATGACGACTGTGCCTAGCTGTGCGTAGCCGGCTACACAGCCTCTGCCTAGCCGCCTAAACTCAATTTAATTTTAGCTCATGTGGACTGTGCGTAGCCGGCTAAACTCAGATCAGCGTAGGTATGCGTAGCTAAGTCCAGATGACTAGCCTCAGCTACACAGAGCTAGAATCACTGAAATTTCAATGAAATTTACTCTTCCACTGCAGAGACACCAAGGATATAAATACATCTTCCTAGCTCTGCATAGCCAACTAGACAGAGCCAGGCTGAGGCAAACTCAGCTATAAAGACCTACAGATAGCTACCAAGAGCTAGCCAGACATAAACCGAGCTACGGAGACTATGCCTAGGCCAACTAGACTCAACTACACTGAGTCATCTCGGTGGCTATGGCTAGCCGACTAGACTGAGGCTAAGTTTAGCGGGGACCGGAACGCAGTGACTCGGGTCCGGAAACCGGCACTCTGAGAGGCTCTGGATCTCTGAGCATCGACCTGAAGATCAGACTAGCGGGTCCTGCCAGAACACGCTGGCTATGTACTGAATTCCTTCCATCAAGACAGTCATCAAACATACTTTGAACCAGAGCACCGGTACGGACTTTGGTTGAGAGCCAGTTTTGATCAAGGAAACGACTACCCGGAGGCTGTAGCTTTAGAAACTGGTAGTGGCTGAACTTTGGGATTGGGAAACAGCTTTGGGGTACTGCCGGTAGAGGTTTCTATGTGATCACAGTTTTTTTCTTGTCAGATTTCGGCGTAGGCCAAGGGTGAAATGGATCGTGTCAAGTGGGATGAGTAGGTTAGGGCGATACCCATGCTCTTTGTTGGCACGTGTGTTTCAACTTCCAGACGTCCGATATTGAAAGACCGATCTCGCCGATCCCATCACGGCAATCACCGGTGCACCGGGATCGACCGACGCTTTGGCTTGTTTTTCTTTACGGGTTTTCTCAGCTTTCTCCTTCGAATGGAGGCCTCGATGCCATCGCCGGCTGCGCGCACCAATCCCCGGCCCTGCTCGGTTCTCAACCTTCCTCTTTTCTTTTGTTCTTTTTCTCCATCTCCATCTTCTCCGTTGCCGCTCGATTAAAAATTAAAAATTCCAGCGCGGGTGTAGATGGTACGCAAGCTCTTCTTTTCCAGGTTTTCCTCTGAGTACATACAGAGCTGGAAAATGGGAGGAGAGGGGCATTGTATTGTATGTGTACATCCTCTCATCCGCAATGTGCTTGCCTCACACAAGCACGGCGAAGTCGCGTCTGTGCGTCGTACTTTCTCATTCTTCGTTTCACAATATATCTGGATTCATTGGTGCGTCGTCCTCAATCCTTTGCACAAGTGGCTGCTTATCGTGATTCATTGAAGTGGCGAATACGGTTGAGATGTGTCACACCAACCCGAGTTCGCGTCCGGCATTCCCCGCTCATCCCGAGCTCCACGAGGAGTTTGACATCCAATCCTCCTCGAAACACTCCTGCATCCTGCTTTATTGTAATCCTCTTCGTGTCTCGGGCATCCAACCCAGTTCATGCTCGGATTTCCTTCGAGAATGCGCGCAGTAGGGTTCCCGGCCAAATTACCGATGACCAAATTCCGAGGGGCACATTGCACTGGACTGCAGTAGCTATTTTATTGATTCACAGCGGTTGTACATTTGCAAGATATAACGGGCTCCTGACGCGACTGATGTCCCAAGGTGTGCCACCCCATCTCCAGAAATACATGGTTCCCCTTGGTGACCCGTAGGGAGATCGCGCTCAATCGTGTTCGGAATCGGCTTTCTCGTCCAAGGGCCCCAAGTGAAGTTCTTCGTGATGTTGGCTCTGCAATGCAAACGTCAGCGATTGCCAACCAGATCTCCTTGTCCATTCGAACAAGAGACTCACGGTATATGACAGTGATTGGGTATTGTTCGGGGAGCGCAATCGGTCCGATGACTTTGATTGCTCATTAGAAGATACGACAGTTTCGACCACCATGGAGCGGAATACGACCACGTTGTTGCTGACGCTGGTCCCGAAGCGTCCATTACCGTTTGTCGATTCACTCCGGTTGCTCCCTGGAGTACCGACGAGGAAATTCCCTAACAGGGTCAGAGCATAGACGCGTCCTTGGCAGACAAAGAAGAAGGTGAACACTGGAGCACGATTAACGATCCCGCGCATACGGAAGAGAGCACTGAACCGCACCGCCGCTGTTCTTCAAGAGCAATATCATCATTGTGAGCGTATTGAATGCACAGAGTGCGCCGGAGCTGACGGTCAGAATCAAAATTCGTCGCAGGAGACTGGATGGTGGCTCGGTTAGCTCGGCGAGAGCAAAGACATTGAGGAAGCAGACATTACCTCCTCGTCGAATGCTCCGGCATCGTGCGCGACATCATGGTCCAGAACTTCCACGCGAGACAGACCGCGATGATGACATCCGTGGCAGCGCAGGTGATCGCCCCGATCCTGAAGGGGCAATGGATTGTCACCTTTCACGTTTGAAAAAGAGAAATCCAGAGGAACGTACGTGGTGGTTGTAAAGGCCAATCCCCCCGTACCCAAATTCTTGAGTGATAAAATGGCAGACGTCCAGGAGAATCCGAGCTGCCAGTTGGGTGAATTCCAGGTCCGCATAACTTGGAATAAGAAAATGACAAGACTCACATGGACAAAAATCAGGACCAGCAAAGGAACAACCACGGTCTTGATTCCCGTTCTGGTGCAAAAATGAGCGACTTTATGGTAAGGGAGTATCATCTAGCCAGCGGCTCACAGGAGATAGAATAATTTACACAGAAAAAGTTGGGAAACGACAGAGGAGATATATGTCATCAGGATTTGAATCGCAAGAGGCGCAAAGACGCTCTGGAATGGCAGTTGCAAAGCAGCCATAATCACGTCAACGCCCACTGCGGCTGTACAAGCAGTGTCGGCCAGGACCATGAGACCGACACCGATCTTGTGGGCCAAAGGACGATTAGGACGGCCGAAATACCGCCAGCAGAGGACGATCTCGAGTGTGTACAAGGCAATATTAAGCCATGACGACAACACGATTATGCTAACAATTGGTTGAGAAACCAATACTGCAGTGACATGGACACATACATGAGAAGTTCGCTGGGACTTCCGGATATTGGCATTCGCTTGTCGGGGGGTCGATAGCTTGCTCGGTGAGCAAAAGAAGGAGCCACGGGTGGAAGCACAACACCGCGTAGTTACTCGTATTTTAAGTAGATGGGGTGATTTCGTATGCACCTGTTTGCCTGTTTCCTAATTTGCATCTTTGTTCCCGGCCATCCAGCTTCGTTCCATTATCTCGGTCGCCTCAAGGCTGGTTCTCTCACATTTATTTCTGAACATACCTCCTCAGATGCCTCGTCTCACATTGCACCTGGTTGTACTGCTCTTCCTTTTCTCACACTCTCTCGAAATGGTACTCCAACCGCCATTTATATCTCTGTCTAGCTCTGTGCCGCTCCATTCCGAGAAAGCACCCGGCCTTTTCTCTCGCGGTCAAAATCCGTTGATATTATAAGCCAGGACTGTCCAAAACGCTTCATTCATTCCTTCCCCCATCATCGAGCTCTCGCAAGCCGTTTCCTCGCTCAAGTGTCTTTAAGCTACAAGACCGGTTTACCTAAATCACGGCCCCAGCAGCTTTGACCGAAGCTTTCAATATTCAACGCCCAAGACGAGGCCGGTCAAGCCGGTCAAATCAAGCGGTCACGTCCTGCTGGATTGGCGTCGACGAACCAGATCTAGAGCAAGTATACTCCGCAAGACAGCTAATATACGCAACAATTCTGGAGATCTGTTACGCCACGGGTTTTCAAGAGGACTCTTGATCAAGAGTTCGATGTTTATGTCTACTCCCCGCTATCGCTTTAGATGTCGAACAGCAAATTCTGATGTCGATGAACCAGAGCAAGTATACTCCGCAAGACAGCTGCGGACTGGGTTGCCTGCGTGTGATTTCGAGTCGTCGGGGGAAAAAAACACAGTTCCCACAGTCCTCCGGGGTCTTAGGGGAATTGAACTCCCGTTGAGCGCTTGCAGTATTTTCCTGCTGCTCCCTTTCATGACTGGTGCTCTGTGGCCCACAGACCCGGTATCAGTAATACGCTGATTCTCATGTTTTGCTTGAACGGGACTTTTGTATTTTGAGGGCGAATTCAGGCCAGAGATATCTACACGTGTAGGCGTGAATATCATTCACCGCGAGCACAGACGATGGTTCGAACACACCCTGGGACATATCAGATTTTGCTCTTTTTTTGAACCTCGGCGGCAATTCTTTGCCACAGTCAAAAGTGCCTACTGCGTCGGCGTAAAGAACCCTGGGTGAGAATCCCACTCCAATCACCACTACGGGGCAGTCGGCGATCCCCTTGAAAGCAGTGCTAGCGATCACACTGGTGGAAAGCCTCCACGAGTATACACCCCCTAGAATGCGCGGCGCGGGCGAGGTCATTGTGCAGCCCGCCCTCGCCGTCAATGTGGTTGGGCCAAAGGACGCGCAGCTGGGAGAACGGGCACACCTTGATCTTAACAGAACCTTTGATATACTTGAAGAGCGTGAAGAAGGGTGTGGCAGGCATACCTCAAGGTTGAGTAGCATGGGTCAGTAGCGCCCGGCCGAAGCCATGCTCGTGCACACCCATATGCTGCATTTCACCTGGATGTATCGTCAGAGGTGGCAGGAGCAGTAATCAGAGCACGTACTGAGGCGAAAGGCGGTAAGGCTCGCAGAACTTTCCATGGTCGCCCGCAAGCCAATCTGTCTCCTGACATTTGGGAGAACAGTAGTATTCGGCACCCGGAACAGCGCTTGAAGAGGCTACGGTCGCCGATTTTGCTGCACTGAGCAAGGTTTACATGAATGCGTCGAAGCGGAGTAAGTAATATGTGTTACCTGAACGTTGTCGCAGATCTTGCGCCGCCTTTGCTCAGTGTCGTTGAAAGTTTGGAACAACGCGCGCCGCCCATCAGCGAGGGCTGCAAATGCCTTCCAATGCGGAAAGAGCGTCGACGAGTGGAACGCTGGATGATCTGCAAATTTTTTCACAGAAACAAGGGAGTCTCCTATGATCGATACCGTGGCGTAGGAAGTGAGAGACGAAAGGACATTCTTCACCAACATCGTCAGATCAGTGTTAAGCCTGCCTACTGTGCCGCACAACACCACGACGTAAAGCAGACCATCGCACAGGGCATCTGGAATCATGGGAAACCCGTGGGGATCTAGTTCTAACCCATACCAGGTTATTCTTCGCTTTTCCTCTCGAATCCCAGTCATTTTTCCCCATGTGTTTTTTGGCGTGCGATATATAGAGATGTCGTCATCCTATGCGAAACGAAGACTAATCCTGGGAGGCGTCTTCTCGGTCGGGAACATTCGTGCCCATTCGCGTTATAGATGTACCGGCGTGGATTCGACGGACGACCCGTACACCGTCACATGCCAGTCCTCTTTTCGCAGCGTCGTCGTCGATGCGGCGCAACTCCACGCCCTATATATATAACGATGTCTTCGTCTCCCCGCCCACTTCGTCTTCCCCACGGCGGCGATCAAAGACAGTGCCACGTTCTTGATGGAGATGGCGGCGTGGGAACGTCATTTCTTATCTCCACACACCGCTTCGCGTTCTTTCTTTCTTGACTGTTTCTCCACCAATTCCTCACCGATTCACAAGGTCTAGGGCTCGTTCTCATCACCTGATCTTGGGGAATGTTATTAGGCTATTCTATACACCCAAAAAATTCCCTTTCGTCTCTTGGAGCCCTGCAGAAGACCTCGATCCGTTCTCCGGCCGGCCACTGTGGCCACCACTATAGCAAAACCCCCGTGTACGCCAGGGCCCTAGAAGTTCGTTGGTGTATTTGAGATATACATCAATGTCTCACCCCACTGCGATGGGCTTTTATCAGCTCGATTTGCTGATCACGGTGGGGTACATATCAAAACCCACGGATTTCATGAGCGCGTTGTCAAGCGTAAAAATTGTTTTACAAGAGGTCCGCCGAATGTGACTTTAATAGGGCGTTTCTCTTCGAATCGTTTTTCAACGTTAAGAGGAGGTTTCTATTGAACTAGGTGTGTTCGATAGAAAAGGGAAAGAGGGAAATGAAATAAGCAATAAACAAATTACTCACTTCAAGGGTAAACTCAGAGAGAAGTTGCTTCAGAACGCTTCGGTGGTTCGGCAAGCAACGGCGGCGGCGGAGTACGGAATCGGGAATGAAAGACTTAGCACGTTCGGTATGCTACAATCGTTCAACGGCGGGTTCGGTTTCGGGAGGTAAGACTTAGCAAGTTCGGTATGCTACAGTCTTAGGTGGCGGCGGGTTCAGGGATTGAATGACTTAGCACGTTCGGTATGCTACAATCAATCAACGGCAGCGGTTTCGGGAAAGAATGACTTAGCAAGTTCGGTATGCTACAGTCAATCAACGGCGGAATTCGGTTTCGGAAGGAAAGACTTAGCAAGTTCGGTATGCTACAGTCTTAGGCGGCGGCGGTTACGGTTTCGGAAGAACTACCTAATTCGGTTAGGCAGTTGTCAGGCAGCAAACGGGTTCGGAGTTAACGGTTAAAAGCAGGTCAATTAGGTGATGATACTACATGAGTTGGCTACTTATATACTATTTCCTCTATGAGTCATGGCAGGAGTCACTCTAAAATCCTGACTCAATATGACTCATTCCTAAAGTTCTAGTGATTTCTATGAGTATGAGTCATTTCCTTTATGACTCCCTTGATATGACTCCTTCTTGTAATTTCAACACAATTCCCAAATATGAATCATTTTAGCGTGACTCACACTTCTGACTTGATTCCCATCAATAGTAAATAAATCTAAAAATCAGTGCATTCTTATTTTGTCTCCAAACATTTTGGAGACATGACATCCGCGGGGAACGAAAAATTTAAACCGTCCTCGGTTTATCACACTGATTTTTAGGTAAACTTACTTATTGATTCCTTAAACCTCTTCCAAAAATAACTTCTTTTGCGAAGTGGGGAATTCATACTGAATACGTGTTAGGAACTGCTATTGCCTCCCAACGAAGCTGTGCAATCGCCCCTACAGATTCCATGGGCGCCGTGGACATTTCGTTCTGCCAACTCGCTTGTTCAACTGGTTTACCGATTGCGCCGCTGCATCCTGTACTCCACTCGAGGGATAAGACCTGACGACATCCTTCGTCGTTATCAACAGGAGCTGGGAACTTAACCCGATCCTGGAAAACAGCAACCAGTGTTTCCAAGCGATGCGCCTGATTCGTCATTTTTACGAAGGCGTAGTCCTCGTAGTCGCACACATTCTCTTCTGCTCTCCAAACACCAGTTAACATTCCTCGGAATTGAAGCATCTGCCCTTGCTTCAGTTTATGCTTCAGGGAGTTAGTGAGGGTGTAGAAAAGGGTTCCCCACGACATCGTCCGAATCTCGACCGTCGCCTTGATAGGTGGATTATGGTATTCTGTGGCAAAGCAGTGGCTACCGCCGTGTCGATCAGTATGGTCTTGTAAGGGCTGATCCTGTGATAGGATTCGGACGGGGGCGCATGCAAACTAGTGAAGAGTGATTCTGTGCTCTGCAGGAGGCTCGAAAAATCTTCTCCCGCAAACGCCGTAGAAGTAAAATCCAGAACTCCTTCGTATGTTGATTGATCTGGAAAAAGGACTCTTTCATATGTGCACTGATCGAGAAAAGAGTCGGTGCTGGCGGGAATAGGTAACAGGGGTTTGTCCGCATCGGCGAGGGTGGCAGTGGCGACTGCCTCTTCTTCATCCAATGAAGGAATCCAGTTCAGGGTTTCGTAATCGAGTTCGTGACAGGGCTGTTCTGCAGGTTTTGGAGCGCGCGTCTCCAAACGGGTAGTGGAAGGGATATGCTCGGGCCAATATGCCTTCCAGTGGCTAAAAATGCGCTCGATTTCTTCGGTGCACTCCCGCTTATATAGGGACGACCACGTATCAGTTGCAAGGTCATATGTCGTCATGAAACAAATGCTCACGTATTCTTCCAGATTCACATGTTCATGCTGTGTGTCATGCTCCATTGTCGGCTATCAGTGATTTGTTTTTAAAAGAGGAGAAGCTGAGTCACGTTGACGTTAGTCATGTTTTCATTTTTGATCCGATAATCTCCCACTTGCTGACCTAATCATTCCCCTTCACTTGTATCAGACATTTCCTCGGAGTCCGTGGAAGAATCTGATTCCTCCTCATCAGGATCAGGTCCCATCCATCCTGTTCTCATAAACCAGTGGTCTCGCGTAATATACGGCAACAGCCGAAACGCGGCCACAACCCCATTCTTCAAAACACTGCCGTCCAATTCTTGAAGAATATATGCACCTCCTCTATTCCTACGCTGTACCTCGTATGGTCCCAAATAGCGATCATCAGTCTTGCTTTCTGATGCAACCGAGGTTTCCAGTTTAACGTTCCGTAGTAAGACCAATTCTCCTGGTTTGTAATCTTCACGCCGCAATTTATGTTTAAATCTCTTTTCAAATTGTAACTTGGATTTGAAGCGTGAGTTCCGCAAAGTCTGAGCAGCACGTTCAATATCACGTGGATGCTTCTGTAACTGTCGAATTCGGAGTGCAAGCAGCTCACTGGTGGACATGCCTGTGTAAAATCCATCTACTAAAAATGTAGATTCTGCTAAGTCAAAAGGCAAGACTGGCAGAGTTGCATGTAGTAGTTGGAAGGGGGAATACCCTGTTACACTGCTCACGGTTACACGGTCAGCGAAGACAGCCGCAGGAAGTATTTGAGGCCACCGACTAATGTGACCTTGACAGGCTTTGACTATTGCTTCTCTCAGGGTGAAGTGTCCTCGTTCTACTACTCCGTTTGCGTGTTTGTTATAAGCGGTTATGGATATCTGAGGAATACCGAGACGTTTCATAAGTATCTCGAATGCTTTCTTAACTTCAGACCCATTATCTGTAGTCACTTGTTGAGGACACCCGTATCTGCAATAAATGTATGTCCAAAAGAAATTAGCTAGTTGTTTCGAAGTCTGCGCTGTCAATGCCTTAGCTTCGCAAAATCCACTTAGATCATCTCGTGCGGCCACAATCAAGGAATATTTCCCGGATGGTGGCATCTTCATAATGTCTATGTAAATTTTCTTGAAAATTGATGTCGGCATGGATATAGTTGGTGGAATTTCCATACGGCGGGTGCTTCTGATTTGACATTGCGGGCAAGAGGAGACATGATGATGTATGTCAGCCCGTAAGTGCGGCCAGTGAAACCTTATTCGTAACTGCTCCCACATTGCTTTCGCTCCTTTGTGTCCTAAATTCTCATGTCCCTGTCGTAAGACTGACAGTCGGGATTTAGGTTCAAAAATTACTGCCATGGGAGGAGCAGTTCCATTTCTTTTCCACAATTGTCCATCACGTTCCATGAATTCTGTAGCTTTGGCAATAAACCGCCTTTGCTTCTGTGCGGATCCTAAGTCAGGCATTTCAAGAGTCTTCAAAAATCTCCTAATTTGTTGTAGCTGCAATTCTTGAGCGATCCGACTAAGGTGGCACGATGGCAAGTCTTGAAAGGAATATTCATTCCTTCGTTCATAATGTTGTGATACTGATTGGAAATACTTTGGCATTTCCAAGGATTCGTGCTCGGACCACAATCCAGAAAATACCTTCTTTTCATCCTCCTGCTGCAATTGATCTTGTCCAATAAAATTCACGGCAGGTAAGCGGTAGTACCCAGGCTTTTCTGGCGTAGTTGTGGGTTGAAAAATCGACTTGACTCCGTGCTGAGCTAGCAGAGCTATTCGATCCAACCATGAATCATCATCATCTGCTGCCATCTCCCCTTCAGCCAGTCCTCTCCTGGACAATGCATCGGGACCTTGAAAGCGTACCGCCGGGACGTGAATTAACTCGAAGTGAAACATGAGAATTCCCTGAATCCATCTGTTCACGGCTGCGTCCGGTTGTAAGTCAGGATTGTTCAACAGACCTTGAATAAACTTGGCATCGACTTCCACCTGGAAATTGGTGACTCCTATTATATACAATCTCCAACTTCGCAATGCTTGATATAATCCAAACAGTTCCAGTTTGGGCTGCGAGTAACGGGATTCTCGCTCACTCATTGGAACTGACCCATACCGAGCAGGTCGTCGCTTGTTTTCTTCATCCAGTTGAGACAGGATCATACCTGTAGCCTCTCGTGAAGAATCCACAGATAAAATCACAGGCTGCTTGGACTCGTAATCAATTGGTCGTAGGGCTGGTGCACTGGATATTAATTTCTTAATTAACCGAAAAGCTTCCTGTCGCCGTTGGTCCCAGACAAACTCCACATTCATGCGATATAATTCCGTGAGAGGTCGAATCACTGCAGAATAATTAAGAATCCAAATACGCACAGTACCGCACAATCCCAAAAACCTGCGTACTTCTTGAGGCGTAGAAAGAGCAGGCCAATCCAATATGGCTGAAGTCTTCTTCGTATCAGGCACACGTCCATCAGGATTACATTTCTGTCCTACGATCAGGACTTCAGGTCGGCATATTTGTGTCTTGGTTCCTGAAAAAGTTCCTCCCGCACATTTAACTCGATGCATAATACGGTGCACATCCAATGCATGTTCCCATATAAATCTTCGAATTTGTGTGTTACCGGGTATAGTTTCGGGCTTCCCATTCGCGTCTAAATATTGGGTCTTCGGTCCTTTTATTGGGAGGTCATCAATAAAAATGTTGGCGATATGGGGTATCTCGTCGTGAAGAATAAACACCATGCATTTTTGAAATTCCGCTGGAGAGTTGGTAAATCCAGTGGGCATGGATGTTATTCTCAGCAATCCGAGTGGGGTCATGAAAGCTGTCATATCACGGCTTTCAGGTTCCATTTTTCTTGCATCGAATCCCCAATATAAGTCAAAAACTGTATAACACTGCCTTCCCGCAAATCCCTCAACAAAATCATCCAATATTGGCACCATTCCTGCGTCACGTATACTGATCTTATTCAAGGGCTGCAAGTCGTGCACTATACGCAACTTTCCGTTTTTCTTCAACACACAAAACCAACGCGATCGATATGACGATTGACAGGGTTCGTAGACTCCGGCTTCCATCTTTAGTTTCAGTACTTCAATAACTTTAGTAAGTAGTCCTGGAGGTATAGGAATATTTTTGTACTCCCAGGGTGTATGCGGAACAGTCGGTATCTTGTAAGGACTGAAATAAGAATCTTTAAATGTCCCGCGCTCTGAATCCTCGAATGCCAATGCTTCCTGATTCAGCACCATAATGTGCTGGAATAACTTTTCTTCCTCTTCGGATAAATACCCTTCTGTATTGATCTCCAAAAGTCCGAGGCGCTCGCGTGTTATTCGTGCGGTTGGCTCAAATATTGGGGGTTTTATCGGCAATTCCGGCAACGTCTGCAATGGGTCTTCCGGGATTGTACGTCGAACTTCATAATCAGGGGAGAAGGTTGTAGACACGGGCTTAATTTCTTGTCTACCCGTTTATACATAGTAAAGGCTTGTTGTGACTTTTCTCCTTCACGTGTAACCTCCACTGGGTAGAAAATATACTCGTCGTCTTCCTCCAGTAGTTGTTCGTCCGTAGTTTCTATAATGTCTATATCAACTTGTTGTTTAAAGTAAGGTTGCTCATCGTACGTATACCCAAAACAATAACTACGCTGTCCATGCTCAAGAATACTAAAGCTTTTGTCCTCATTATCTAATCTGTATTTTGATCTTATCGCGCATGCCAAGTACAGCAAAAAGTTCATTATTCGTCGAATGCAGTATACTGTAAGGAGAAGAATACCCAAGTATCCTACTGCAAATCGGTACGGTAAAACATACGTATCAACTAACTTGGCCCACGTTTCGCCGGGGCGCGTGGGCAAAAACACAACCGAAACAGTTATTACGAAGGCAAAGAAAAAGAGGTCCATGAGCAGCGCTTTGGCATGCTCCAGAATATTACAACATTGTCTGTTTCCACCGTTCAGTTTCAGATCTCCCGCGGGGAACGAAAGAAATTTAAACTCACATTCAATCATAGCGCTGTCGACGGGTCGGAATTGGGACGGGACGGCGCGGATTGATCGATAGTGCCCACGTCCGTCAAAAATCCGAAAGGGCGAGCTACGTCCCGGCGAAGTGCTCTTGTTTAGCATTCGCTCCCCATGCGCCTGAGAATGGCAGTCCCCTTGCAAAAGCCAGGTAGGCGGAGGCGGAGTGTGCGAAAACAAGCCAGGCGTCAATGCTCTTGAGACGAATGACTGTAAAGTCATTCCATCAGCATCATTCGTCAACTGAATTGGAGAAATACGCGCATTACCGAGCATGCACTCGGCAGCTCGCATATCGTTGGCGTTAGTTTCCACGTCCTCGGGAACCGGGGTGTAGTCACTTGCATCGAAAACGTTAGCATGTAACATGCGGGCAAGAATCCGGGCATCGTGGAAGCGTATCTTCAGGAACGCATCCAGTTCGATAGCCACATTCATCTGTCCGTCTTGGGCGAAGGCGCGCTGCAAGCAGGTGAGCTTCGCGTGCTCTTCCCACTTCAGGAAGGGGGTCGGGACATCCACGTCGTGGCCAATACCCGAGACGTCGAGAGGGTACTGTCGACGGATCGCAAGGTCGTTAAGTTGTCCCATGCATAATAGAACGAAGCCGCGGAGGTTGATCAACGGAGCGAGGTAGTTTTGTAAGCGGCGGCCTTCAGCGTACAACCCGGCTCTTCTGGCTGGATCCCATGCCAATGCCTCCCCACCCATGCGGCGCAGTCGTTTTTCATCTCGGGTGATAGCAACAATGAAATCATCACAAATCTTCCGTTTTCCGTCTCCAGCCGGGCGCGAAATCAGATTGAGCGCATTCTCTGAAGCAGAATCCTGGCATGGAATGTTAAGACAAGACACAACCGCGAGCTGATTTCCTACCGCCAAGGCATCGGGCCAGGACTGGTTCCCGCGCGCTTCCAAGGCCATAGTATCGCGGTCCACGATGTCTTCAAGGTACAAGCGCAAGACTTCCATTCCATCGCGCATTGGACGCAATGCTCGGTGATTCTCTGAACACCGCACACCGTCCTGGAGCCTCGCTTGTTGTCGGCTCCATTCTTCCAAATCTTTCATAGCGGCATTTCGTACCTCGGGGTCACGGTCCGGAGTAGGAGCCGCTCGACGCATGTAGGCTAAAGCCTCAAGGCAATCGGCTGTGCGTACCGTAACAATCTTTCCGGAGGATTTAATTTGACTGTCCGAAGAAATTTGCTCGTCACTTGAATCGCCTTCCAATAACTCGGGTGGAGAATCGGAACTGGAATCGTATTCGAAGTCAAAAAGAGGGTCGGCTTGTTGAGAAGATTCGGTAAGCGAAGTCTTCTGTAAAAGGACGCTGGGTTCGCACCTGAAGAGACACGATGCACAGCCGCTGCTATAATCCGTTCGGCTTCGAGGATTCGTTCCGAAATGGACAGCGGGCTTCGAGTGATGGATCGCCGACTGTAAATGGAAGGATCGACGGTGCTGTCGATTGAAGCAGGCGAAGCGCTCGAGGAATAGCAGCTACGGGTGATAACTGCGCCTTTACGACCGGATCCTATAACCGGGATGGGTACCACGTCGGCCCGAGATTGCAGGCGCGGGTCCGTGGTCCGCGTTAGCGCTTGGGCGTCTGTAGTCTGCACCCGAGTATTCTCTTCACGTGGTGCCGCTGACTCGTCCCTCACTTCTCCTTCCTCCATCTCCGCTTCGCTGGACGTCGCAACCTCTCCTTCAACACCGCTGGCGGCCGACGGTTCTTCTTCTTCGTTTCTACCAGCTGTGGTTCCACTAGGTCCCGGTGCGTCTTCAGCTGAAGCAAGGAAATTTGCGAATACTAACCTGGGAATTCCTGTAGTGCTATCTTCGCACATCCAGTTGCACGCGCGAGCGTTGTAATGCACCCGTTCAACGTTTCCGTTTAACGGATTCCAACGCTCCGCGGGCACGGAACTCTGAGAAGTCCACGCATCTACGGCTGGCATCCAAAATCAGCAGGTATTCCCTCCGATCCATCCTCGTCTTCCTCGAGTATCTCACCTAAACGTGGATTATTGACGGAGCTCAGAACTGGGGGATCGTGCATCAACGTCCAGGGAAGTCGAGGGGTTCCAGGACGTTCCATACCCTCTATGTCAGCCTGACTCCGCGTCGGATCCGGAAACTGCAGAACATGGTCTCCGGTCGGGGTGCGTCCTATATTCTGCATTTGGCTAGTGTCGAACGGTGGTGGGTTTCCATCTGGATGCGTAATGTACCCTCTGACTGGCTCCCCAACTCCTTGTAGGTGACTTGAAGCAACAATTCTTTGTACGTCGAGGGGGCGCATGGGTCTTGGCGCGTGGATGGGTCGCGCACGCCATCCCTCCGACACGGATGACTCATCGGACGATGACTCGTCCTGCTGGATTTGCCGGGCCACGGTGAGTCGATATTTCCCGCGCCGCCTTTGACGACTTACTTCTCTATGGACACCCGATCCATAGTTCGTTAAAGTCTCCTGGATTTGTTGATCGGTCGCATACGGGGTCTCGAGGTTCCATAGGCGATTATTGCTAGGTGCAGCGTGGAGTTGTACGCTCGCATGTCCATTAACGGCACCGGGCTCTCCTGTTCGCGGGTTATGGATCAAAAGACGGGCGTTAAGCAGGATAGCGTGAAGCGTTTCCTGACCGTTAGCGCGTCTCTCTCTCCCTGTGAAGAGTGTCTGCGGCGACACTACCGACCCCGGGCGCACAGTCAAATCATTTCCTTGCCGGTGCTGCAGCCAGTACGTGTCGGACGCCGCTTGTACGCGGCTCAGAACGGAGGCTTCTCTCGGATGCGGGTCGATCGGTCCAAACGATCCTTTACGAGTGCAGTCAAGGATTCCGGCCGGCAGCGACGTTAATGGCGAACCAGCGGCGTACCATTTTCATGAAAAGTCCCAACATTCCGGAGGAAAGGCCTTGGCGTGTAGCGTGGAGGAGCGGGCGAAACGGGAGCAGAGCGAGAAGTCATTTCGGTATTTGTTTCAAACAAGTAAGTTTCGAAATCCGTTTTTGTGGGGGGATCTCTGAACGACAACGCCAGCCTCTCCTCATCTTTATACTCCAGTCCTGACTCGTTCTTGACCAGCAGGTACGCCGCGTCGTAACCTAATAAGTATATTCCTAAGACTAACGCCAGCACCCACGTCCCGAAGTATACAAAACTTTCACCAAAATTATTTCCCCGTCCATTATTTGACTCTTTATTCCCTAAAGTAGGTCGTCTGTCTTGCATAGACTTCCCCGACTCATCTTCTTGTATTCTCTTCGACTCATTTTCACTTACAGAAGCTTCTGAATATACTGACTCAGGTACATCCGTGTTCGCGGTATAAACTAAGCTTTGCGCCGCTTGTGAATATGCAAATGAGTCGCCGTTAGCTTCGTGAGGAATGGCGAGTAATTCGTACCGTGGTCGACGCGTTTCACGGTCTTTAAACACCAAGTAGGTCCCTTCCTCTCGTTCATCTATAGTGACCAAATTTCCGCGTTGCCAGGGTCGGCCGAGAAGAAGCTCAAATGGAGCTTGTTGTGAAACCCAGAGATCAGTGCGCGTACCTACTCCTCCGCAAGTAAAGTCCACATCGCTGATGTAGCCCTGTAGCTGGCCTTTTCCCCCATTGGCGTCGTTCATACTGGTTACGCGGCTCATGTCAACAGGCCGCTGGATTTTTAAGGCTGCTATATCTGCACGTACTACATCTAGTTGCGAGCCTGTATCGACTATTGCTGTAATGGATCTCCCTCCTGTTTCAACGTCTATCTTGATGAGTACGCCTTCGGACCTAGGCCAAGTCCAATGAGCCACCGTTGTATTTCCCGGAAGTCGACCAATAAGTACAGCCTTCGCGTTTTTAAGTCGAATTGTGTCCATGATGCCGGTCCGGATCTCCCGGGATGCTACTACGGCTTCCCGGACCGTCATCGGTACTGTCAAATCAAGAATACGGTTAATTACCGATGGCAGATTAACAGTGTTCTGCGCATCAGATTGGCGTCCTACGCCCTTCCCTACTCCCTCTTCACTCTCCTGCACAGCCTGCAAGTCCTTTGCGCGACCTGCCCCATTTTGGCCAGGTGCGTGCTTCTCGGTCTTTTTAACTTTTCCTTCCGGCTCATCCACTTCCATTGCCGTACCTAAATCTCGCCGCGGAGTTCTAGCATCTACCGGCCGTAACTCGGGGATCATATCGCGGGGAGCAAGGACCGGTATGTCAGCATTATTTCTTCTGCCCGGTTCACTGCGCTCGACTTTCTTCTCGTTGCTGGGAACTATCCGCGGCTTCTCACGTCAAGGAATGTGAACTCCATCGAAAACTTCTCTGCGCGCCGTTCTTGTACTAGGAACAGTCCTATCTGCGCTATTCACTTGTGAAGACAATGGGCGCAAATTCTTTTTGGGCATCGACAGGTATATCTCTCCTGGCCGAAGTTCTTCTTGCTGTTCTTCATCAGACTCGTCTCCCAGCGCTCCATACCAGTGTGCATCAAGCGGTTCTTCTTCGGCTTCCTCAAATGACGTCTCAAATCCTTCTGAACTCTCTTCCATTTCTTCAATCCATGCTTCCTGTTTTTCCAACATATAATTGCTCTTCCCGCGTTTCGTTTCATCGTTCCGTGAATCTATAGTTACAAACATCATCCTTGGAGTAGCGGAAATTCGTCTCGCGGCTTGCGCCAGACTTTCTCCAGCCACTCTTTTTATGAAACTTCCGTCTTTCATTCGTAATCTTCTCGTTCCTTCTTCCTGTATAACTACTTCTTGCTTAATTAATTCCTGAACCTCAGGACACTCTCCTATTCGGTGCCCATCTTTTTGACATCCAAAACATCCCGTGGTTTCCATTCTCAAATTCCCTGGCATACCTAATGGAATATTATTAGGATATGTTGCGGGTCCCGGTGCGTTCGTTGGTCCTGTACCAGTGTTGGAGTCGCGTGAATTAAAAACACCTTTCGTACTTTCAATTCCTCCTCCCATGAGGCGCGGAGGCTGCACACACTTTGCGGCCATTCCCGTTGCATCAAGAGCAAGTACTTTATAAAACACAGGTGGGTATTCTGGATCGGTGATCGACATTTTATTTAACTGACGTATCAGTCCTGATACTTCTTCCGCTGTACCAGTACTCGGTGACCCTTTTCCCACAACTGGAATTACTGATGACGTTTTCAGTTTCTTTTTCTTGAGCTTCCGTTCCTTCTCCCTGCGTGCACGTTTCTTAGCACGGTGTTTGCGGTGGTACGTTTCATAATCCGAATCATCACTGTCTTCATCTGAGTCATTTTCATCGGACTCTTCATCACTCGTTCCATTGTCGAGCTCCACCCCATAATCTGCTGCGTTCACTACCATTGTTTCCGCACGATTGCGGCGGAAGTACCACTCTGCGGCCTCATTAATTTCTTTTACTGTGTACTGGCGGCGGTTATTTCGTCCTGGGTTTAACTGTGTAATACGATGTTCCAATGTACGTCGCAAGTCAGGTTCTATTCCCAAGAGAAAGTATACATCATAATTGAGTTTAGTAATGTGTCCTTGATGTAAGAGCATACCGGCCATAGTCTTGTACTTAATAAAATACTTTTTCCATTGGGAAAGATTCTGAAATGGTCGACTTTGAGTTTTAAGTGTATAGGCCGCAATATCGCTTGGCTTATATCGCGAGGTCGCTCTCTCTGCGTCATAACATTTCAGAATTTCCTTTCTCAGCTTCGGCCAATTCCTCGTTTGATAGTGTTCAGAGGCACGTATAAATCCCTGCACGTCTGTAGAGCAGTAATCCAACACGCACTCGCACTGATCAAAGGAATCAGTTACGCGGTATTTCACTAAAAGTTTATCATAATGGGCCACAAAATACTGTACTTCAGAGTGATGACCCTTAAACGTCTTGGGTGCATCTCGGCTGCCTCGCATAGGCATATCCCATACTGTTCGTGTCGATGTACCAAAAGCTGGTGGTACCGTGGACATTCTAGTGGGTTTAAGTTCTGGCGAGGAGGGTACCGAATCGGGATCATCAGGAGTCGAGAAATACTCGTATTCTTCTTCGTCTGTGGTAGGATTGGTATTAAAGAAACCTGAAGAATATTGTGAGTACTGGGGTTCTGGCTTCCCTATCCGGTGTGGGGTAAGGATTGGAAAAGGTAGCTGAGCATCCTTTTCAGGAAAGGCAAATTGAACTGAAGGTCCATTGCCTTTCGCTTGCGGTCCCATTGAGGATGGTCCCGCCTCGGCATTCGTAGTATCAGAAAACATATGCATTCTTTGTTTTCCTTTCTCGTTCATTCAAGGGGTTTTTAGAAAAGAGTAGAGTGGTTGAATAGAATTAGTACACTTAACAGTTGAAAATTCCCTCGCGGTGGGCTCCAATGATGTCAAGCGTAAAAATTGTTTTACAAGAGGTCCGCCGAATGTGACTTTAATAGGGTGTTTCTCTTCGAATCGTTTTTCAACGTTAAGAGGAGGTTTCTATTGAACTAGGTGTGTTCGATAGAAAAGGGAAAGAGGGAAATGAAATAAGCAATAAACAAATTACTCACTTCAAGGGTAAACTCAGAGAGAAGTTGCTTCAGAACGCTTCGGTGGTTCGGCAAGCAACGGCGGCGGCGGAGTACGGAATCGGGAATGAAAGACTTAGCACGTTCGGTATGCTACAATCGTTTAACGGCGGGTTCGGTTTCGGGAGGTAAGACTTAGCAAGTTCGGTATGCTACAGTCTTAGGTGGCGGCGGGTTCAGGGATTGAATGACTTAGCACGTTCGGTATGCTACAATCAATCAACGGCAGCGGTTTCGGGAAAGAATGACTTAGCAAGTTCGGTATGCTACAGTCAATCAACGGCGGAATTCGGTTTCGGAAGGAAAGACTTAGCAAGTTCGGTATGCTACAGTCTTAGGCGGCGGCGGTTACGGTTTCGGAAGAACTACCTAATTCGGTTAGGCAGTTGTCAGGCAGCAAACGGGTTCGGAGTTAACGGTTAAAAGCAGGTCAATTAGGTGATGATACTACATGAGTTGGCTACTTATATACTATTTCCTCTATGAGTCATGGCAGGAGTCACTCTAAAATCCTGACTCAATATGACTCATTCCTAAAGTTCTAGTGATTTCTATGAGTATGAGTCATTTCCTTTATGACTCCCTTGATATGACTCCTTCTTGTAATTTCAACACAATTCCCAAATATGAATCATTTTAGCGTGACTCACACTTCTGACTTGATTCCCATCAATAGTAAATAAATCTAAAAATCAGTGCATTCTTATTTTGTCTCCAAACATTTTGGAGACATGACAGCGTATAGACGGACTTTTTTGGAGGCATTATTGGTGTATGGTGGCCATATTATTCTGATTATTATACTCCAATACATCGTATGTAGCCATATGTACCTTCTGTTCCCCCAAAAATTCCGTCTGTGCTTCGTAGAGCACCCCATTCAATCTACACCCCAATTTCACCCATCATCCTTGGTTTCAAGGCAAATGCTTACTGTGCTGAAATATCTTGGATTCACATTTTGTGTGTATGTTATGGTGGGCTCATATCACTTTGTTAATTTGAGATACATTATGGTGGCCAGTACGAGTCCAAACCAGCGATTTAAGGCAGTGGCCCGCTGCCCCGTTTTTGCCATTTTGGGAAAGTGCCAGAAGAAGAATTTGGCAGGCCCGCAAACCATCGTGTAAATTCGCGAAGAATATTTCCATTCATTCATAGGATCCATACCTTCCTTCAAGTACCCATATATTTGTATCCAGACCATTTTATCCGTCCTCACGAGGTCAAAGCCGCTAAGGTGGCCCAGTCCCCGCTCGCTGATAATACGCCAGGGATTGAGCTGACCATGCCTTGGAAAACCATGTGTCAATGACTTTGCGGGGGTACATGCTCTCCCTATCACGTCTTTGCGTGGCTCCCGGATTTTTTGTTTGACGATGGTGACTTTTAGCATTGGCTTTTCAACCACGTACTCTCTTACATACACGGATTTTACTCATCATATTTATTTGTTTGTACTGGACCCAGATCATCTTCCTTTGTCTTCTACCGCCACGACAATTCACTCGTGTCTGAGCACTTGCGCGCGAATCCAGTCTCATTAGATCATATCTAAGCTAAGTTTTTATATATTATTCACATTCTTCATTGATCTACACATACTTTGATTCCTCTTCAGTTGTTACCGCCTTTCTTGCTGCAAGCTTCGATACCCAGCTGGCACAACCTGGACACGACCTCGGTCCCCCTCTGGACCAACCTATTCTTCCACGCAGGGAAAAGCTTCACTTCCTTACCCGTACCCGTAGCTACATATACCCCTATCCTACTTGGTAGAGTACAATCGCGTAGCCCAGCATGGCCAGGTACGACTACCCTGGGAATTCAAGGTGGCCTGGAGAGTGATCCGCAAGCAAATGCGAACAAAAGAATACCAATGCAACCGAGTATTTCGACAAACTACTAATGAGATGATGCTACAAGCCATATTTTCCGTTCCTGCCCAGGTGTATATCGGCATATCGGCTTCACATTTGTTGGCGTAGAACTAGGGCTCACCCCGCGGGGAATCTTCGCCTGCTCCGGTCTTTATAGTGGAATTGTATCCCCTCTGACTGGGAGGGGTGAACACCATTGAGCCCATAGTTATTTTTCGCTATACCCTCAGCATAGCTTCGTGTGTTGAGCCTTAGAATGTATAAGTATGCGAGATTGGTAAGTCTGACCTCTCACGTGACAAGCATGCTGTTCATATAAACTGCATATTGAAAATCAGCGATAAAAGTACAGACAGCTGAGGCTCTACGCACACTTTCCACCAAGTGCAATCCAAATCAGGAAGTAAAATGTGCCCGGCTCCGCGGAGAACTGAAACAGTTGTTTTGAGAAAAACAATCTCTGGCTCATGGATGCCGCACCAGAATAAGGTTGAGGGCGGCCGAAAACACCGTCAAAACCCCCCGGTTAATCGCAGTGATTATCAGATAATTTAGAACCTTGTTTGTCCTAGGAATTCCCTCGAGAATGAACAGACACCAAGTGCATACGGTGTCAACTCACGACTGTTTCAGTGTCTTGCTGCTACTGAGACGCCAACACAGTGCCACGGTAATCAGAACATCGCATGCAAGTGCAAATACGGCCTGAACGGTCCGTGTTGCCTGAGACCATCCATAAGTTAGATTGTACCAGGAGTACTAATCATACCTTTGTTTGGCCGAGCTCTTTGAATCCCTGAATTCTGAAGCTAGGGATCGCCGTTGAGCGGGATGTGAATCGGAACTAATTTTCGACTCACATTGCAATTACTTGTGCTATTGCCCGTGTCAGTTGCCAGCGCAGTGTCCGGTACAACTATTGGCAAGAACACACCGATTCCGCTGCCTGTGACGGCTATGTTCTTAATGATTCTAGGACATGAATGAACCTAGTGTTGCCGCGACTCGGTAAAATGACTTGGTTCGAACTTCGACTTGACTTGACTCGACTCAACCAACTTCAAGTCACTCGGAGTTGCTCAAGTTGACTTGAGTCAGTCAAGTCGACAGATGTTTTTTGGATTAGCTAGAATCACCACCATATTGCATAGGAATGTCGTGGACAAGTGAACCCCGGTGGAATTATGCAGGAATGATGAGACAGTGTTTAATCTGTAATCACCCCACATTTCTCGCATGTTTTGTGAGTTAAATGGTTCAGAAATCTTCCATAAAATGCCAGGGATTTTTCTTATATTTTTCTAGATTTATTGAGCATTCAAAACTGGATGGGAACACAAGCCAATTCAGCTGTGACAAGGCCGTGACACCTGTCACGAATGTGGTATTCGGTCAGAAAAAAGATTAAAACTGTTCCAATCACAATTTTCATTTCATACCTCTACTTGAGTGACTTGGAGTTGACTTGCACCAACTTCGAAGTTGAGTTGAGTCGCACTTGTGACTTGACTTAACTCGACTTAAGTCAACCTCGCCAAGTTGACTTACCACCCTCCGAGTCGGAGTCGCGGCAACACTATTTGGCACTCGTCGCACGCCTGACAACGATGTTCAGGTATATGCATCTCTCGTGGAGTACCGCATGACAGGACATCGCCAAAACATCCCCTTCACCGAGGATGCGTACGAAGACATCTATCGCAATCACATTGCGACCCTCCAGGAAGTCCGCAAGTCTGCTCCGAAGAGCATGCACCGCGTTCTGGATGAACTTTTCACTGAAGTCGCGTAAGTGTTCGTCTGCGAACATCAATTGTTTTACTGATTTTGGTGCAGTGAGGGCAACAAGGTCGCGCACACCGCCAATGGAAGCTCCTCCACATTGATCCAGCTTGTCGACATCCATGACTCTGACTAATCCCGTCGCTCCCTAATCGCCAACCCTACGTATTATCCATTCATTGTTTGGACTCGGACATCTTCATCGTCACACGTACTACTACTACTAACCGTAGCATTATATATACCCATTGTATCCTGTATCTTATATTCCTTTTAATTCAAGTCCCTGTCGGGCATTATGGTTTTTTTGAAGCGGGATCCATGGGTATTCCAAGATAATGGAAGGGAAATTCAAGGAAAATGCGCAGGAAAGGCAAGGTAATTCAAGGTAAATTGGGTCCAAATTGGAGACAACTAGATAGCAACGTTACTAGCAAGGAAATCGGTCCAATCAAGGATATTTTGTCCAATTCGGCCCGAATTGGAGGCAATCTCCGGAAATTGCCATGGGAGGCTTTTCCTGATGACGGGTTTAGTGATGTTCTGGCTTTGGCCTCAGGCCAAAAAGCCATGGCTTTTTGGCTTTGGTACCAAGGCCAAAGCCAAGCCAAAAATTTTGGCCTGGCATGGCTTTTGGCCTAGCCTGGCCATCTCTCAGGCCAAAGCCGGGCCAAAAAGCCAAGGCTTCTGGACTCCCTCTGTGTGCAGCAACATGGTCCAAAAAATGTTGACAAAAATACTTACATCGAGTCTATAGAGGTCATTTCACCCGTTGCACCCCCATTCGGAGCTGCGTTTTAAGTATCATATCACAGATTTGCACTCACACGGCCGTGGAAGATCTAATTTCGACAAAACAAAAATTTTAATATCCATTCTGGAAGATCTGTTCGGAGTTTTGGTAGACCCCAAAATGCTAATGAAGTCTTTAGAACCTCTCTAACTTTCATAAAGCTTTATTTGAACACTCCACACCTTTTTTCTCGCGCAAGTATAAACTTGATGGAAAAGCCATGGCCTAGGCCAAAGCCAGGCCAAGCCAAGCCAAGGCCAAATGTTTTGGCCTGGCCTGAGATTTCAGCGAGCCAAAGCCACCCAAAGCCGGGCCAAAGCCATGGCTTTCAGGCCAAGCCAAAGCCAGAACATCACTAGACGGGTTTCAGCTGTGAAGAAGAAAATCTCCCAGAGCGCGTTAGGACGCGTCGATAGACCAGAAATTGCGGTGGGGACCTGTGAGGGCAAACAACTGTGGGTGGGAAGCATCAGAAGCTTGAAGGCTGGGTGGTGGATTCGCTATGCAGAGGGCTGGAGAACGTCAAGAGCAAAAGAGGCAATTGATCCGGCCACCGATCAACACAGCCACACACCTCTTTTTTGCCATCGAGTCGCATCGACCACAGTTGCGCGACGTCCTGGTTATCCGGCCTCTTAGGCCCCTCCCAATCCCGTGCTACCTAAACGCAAGGTCGGTCTTTATTCAATCATTTTCAATCCCCCCCAGCAAAAGACCGTGCGCTAACGACGTCCGTTTTCTGTAGATACTTCATGGCTTCACCTTCAACCTGTGCCACCGCGGGTCACGGCTCTTGTGTCGCCCTCCACTCTCCCTCCGCGCCATCGACGAGCGTCATGTTTCTCTAGATCCCAGCGGACGACGAACGCGACCAGGAGCGGCGACGGACATCACGACGACGCCGCGCATGACGTGCTGCGCCACTACCGGCCCCCTACACGCCGCCCGTCGCCCATGTGCGCTTCAGCCTCTCCGACACCTATCACGTTCCTATTCTCGATACCATGCCGGCGCACACGTTAGACGGTTCCCGATCCGTTCGTACACCCTACTCTAGATCGCACTGTGTCCATAACGCCGCACCCTGAGCCATCGGGAGATCCAGCTGCCACCCCACGGGTCCGCGAGTCGGAACCATGGCGTTTGCGGGCTTGATCTCTTGGTATGGGACGCTTCGTACATCGGAAACCCATCGCGTGACGGTAAAGGGAGCAGCGGGCGGAAGAAGAAGTAGTGCCGCGTTTTGGCTGGCCGCGTACGCCCCCCGTTCCTCGTCCGCATCGCATTCAAGTTGCTCCTCACCTCGATCTTCTCTTAGTCTCCCTGGCGCACATCGTCGCCTTTCCCCGCCTCCGCGCTGTAGCCATTGCCCTCCCCTCACCTACCTCACCGGAGCCTCTCCCCACTCCCTGCGGCCCCAGAAAACCACGGATGGTATGATACTACTGTCTCGCATCGCACCTCGTGGATCTTCTGGAGTACACCCCCGGTCTATGAACACCAGGTCGTTGTCGCCGCCAGCAAGCTCGGGACCGTCCTCGCGCTCCGCTCGGCCCTCGCCCAACCCTGCGCAGACCTTGTTTCCTCCTCGCGACCGTGCGCGCCGTGGCCATCATGTACCGGGCGAGAGGCGTCGGAGGTGCATTACCTCGCTGTGCCAATTCTCGTTTGTTGTGCGCCCGCCAGACCTCAATCAGCTACTCTACCTCGGTCTTTCCATCCACCTTCGCCTCCGCCTCTCCCCGCCACACCCCTGCCCCCGCCGCTGCTCGTCCTACTCTTCCGGCCATGAAACCTTTCGCTTGCTCACCCGCATCTACAGTTCCCATACTCGGGAATCCTGGCCGGACGCCACAAGCGATGCGGGCGTCGATGCGGCGACTTCGCACGCACGTGCGTGGGACCACCCTTTCCCCGGGCTCGTTGAGCTGTCGTTTCCCCACCCGCGCCCGTACCTTCGCCCCTGCCACGATGTGTCATCACCCAAGCTTGTGCGTCCCTCATGCATTCCTTCCGCCCAAACCGGCCCCGTTTTCCTCGACCCCGATGGAGCGACAGGTGTTGTGTGAATCGATGGAGCATGCGTGGCGCACTGTGTGAAGAAGGCGTCGGTGAACGGGTCGCGGAGTGGTGCAGTGGTGCGAATGATGGGGGAAAGGTTGAACACCGAAGCGTGGGACCGTCGGATGGAAAAAAAAACCCAGCATGAACAGAAGAACCGTAGGTGGGTAGGCGGCAGGAATCTACAAGTGATCTCGCTATTGTAAGGCGACGAGAATCAGTAAATTGTTACAAACGAGGTTTTCCGGAGACCACGTAACGCCGCAGCATGCCACAGTCTGCCTTACGGTGCTGTGATTATGCAAGTAGATTACTTCCACATTGACAAGCATTCTGACGCCTGGTTTTCAAGCTTCAAGGGTACCCCGTACACTGGAACCATTCCTGGCCGTGCGGGGATTTTTGTCCTCTGGGTTGTTTGGCCACACGCGCCAGCCCGATGTTCGTCCGTGTCGGGCACGAAATGGTTACCGGATGTTGCGGGCTTTCCGCTCTTCGGTGGTACTGTGCTGTGCTTTTAGGACTGCTTGGAGTTAAATGTGGATAGCCATCCATATTCTAGCTACATGTTTGTCCTTAGTAAACTGCTTGTTCCAAGTGTGGGACCGCGCCAGTATAACTTACCTCCTCTTCCTCCTCTACAGCATCATCATGGTGCATGTCCGACGGACACTGCGTGTTCGTCCGAATCGCGGCTTCAATTCTTTTCCCAGTGTTTCAAGTTGATAATATAGGAATGCAAAGATGATTAGCAGTCTAAAATCAGTTGAATCCTTGACTTACGGAACGGATATTTAACCCATACGGAATTGGCTAATTAACTGATACCCAAGGATGCGGATCTCCATTAAGACACATAGCGGACCTGCACCAACAATCTACCGCCCTCTTTCCAAAATGAAGTCCTTTATCACTGTGTCCTTGGCTATGGTATCTGGCGTCGCGGCCCGTTCCATCACGGTGGGTGCCGTCGTTAATTTGCTCCTCGAACCTCATCGTTTCTTTCCCTGCGTCAGGTTTACAACGGATGCCCCTTCACTATTTGGTACGCAGTCTCGAGTTGATTTGGTTCAGCTTTCTCATTCTCCCGCAGGCCGGCGGTATGCAAGCGCTCGCTCACTTCAATACATACGTGTTTAATTTTAGTACTAGTACTTCACCTCAGGCGGAGCACGTCCTTCGCATGTCACCGGGTGCGCAACGAAAACGAACTTCCTCTCCCGCCAACTCAGACAGAAATGATACACAGTTGGGCCGCAGGCTCCTTCACTAAAGAGGTGATTACCGTCGACGAGGGCTGGGTGAGCAATTGTTTGCTTTGTTCCCGTTCGATTCATGTTGCTTAATAGTGCACAGTTTGGACGAATTTGGGTACGTCGGGGTTCTGAGAATATGAACCGGCATTCAACGCCTCCCAGGCGCGCCGCAACTGCGACTTTTCCAAGACCTCAGGACCAACGTCTTGCCTGGACGGTGGGTGCCTCGGAGGTCTGGTCTGTGATGTCTCGGCCGGTACTGTAAGAACCTTTATCGCTGGTCGATCTGCAATGTTCCTCTAATTCATACAATAGGGTGTCCCTCCCGCCTCACTTGCGGAGTAACATTTATTTCTTACTCTTCAGTCGGTCGGCTGAATAGATCACCCAGGTTCAACTTCCAGGGCCCTGTGTCCGACTTCTACGACAGTAGGAGCTCATTTTAACCGTGCTACCCTTGCTGACATCACCAGTCTCCTTCGTCGATGGATACAACTTGCCGTGCGCTTGTTTTGTTGGTACACGCATTCTGAGAACTGACTCTCAATTAGGATCCGTATCGACAACGACGCAGGATGTCCCGCCCCCGGGTGTAACGTGGATCTCGGACCCAACTGTGAGTTTCAGAGTAAAGAAACCGCGAGCGTACCGCCTACTAAAACTTCTCAGGTCCCGCATCCCAGAAGGGGCCTTTCGACGCGAGCGGATTCCCTGTCGGCTGCAGCAGCTCATGCAACATAGACGCTTTGAACGGTAGAGCCGGTAGGTGTCTTCACTATCATTCTGGAACACAATTAAGCTGCGCTAGGCAACTCGCCGAATTGCTGCTCTGGGCAATTCGACACGCCCGAGACATGCCCTTCCTCTGGCGTTCTCAACTACCATTACTTCAGTCAGTCTTTATCTTCACCCTGAGGTAATGTGCTGAACCCATTGGCCTTTGTTAGAGGATGCCTGCCCAAATGCCTATGCATATGCCTACGACGAGAGTTCTGAGAGCGCTCTCTGGACCTGTCCGACCCCCAAGAAGGCAGATTACACGGTCACTTTCTGCCCTTGAACGGCCACGCACGAGTTGAGATCGGTGAAACACCCTCGGCCACTCAAACTCTCGAATACTACTCTTGTCGCATCACGACCTGCATTTATTGCGCGCAGATATTTATCCTGTCTTGTAATGCTGTGTCTCTGAATCGCCACAGTGTGTCGCTGCTTTCTGGTAGGGTTCTTTCAACACATCAGAGTACGTTGAAATGGAAAAATCCACCATCATCCAAGAGGTTGACATATGGACATGCCAAGTTGATTATATCACTAACCAGATATTTGATCACCCCAAGTTACCGAAGCCAGCAGAGATATACGATACAATCAAGGCGAGCAGAAGATGATCGATATCTGGCACGCTGTGAGAAACTGACCGATCTTGTACTTGGACTGGACCTCGTGTCGACCAGAACACCAAACACGTTCGTTCTCTCTTCCTCAACCACCATCTCTCGTTCCTCTCTTGCGGTTGTTACTCGCTTGCTGTGGTACCCTCTCGGTCCTTTGTTGCGTCTTCCACTGATTGAGGGCTGTGTGATCCTCAGACTTCGACCGGCTCTTTACTTCCCGCGAGTGTTCTGTCATACCATGACCAACGCCTGCATTCCAACCCCAAGAGTCTGAGTCTGAATGGTAGTTCCTGCAAGCGGCCTCACGGCCACACCTGCACCAATGCGCAGGTGCGACCACTGTTTTTTTTTTTTTTTTTTTTTTTGTTGTTGCAGCGTTTCTTTGTAAGAGACTCGGTAACTATGTCACCATCCAACGAGTGGTCGCCCGCCAACCATTATTTCAATACGGCGACCGCCACATCAGACGCAATTTGTTGTCACTGAGCGTTTATTTCCCCGACACTCTTTAGCGACATCTTCCGAGCGCCACCCGAGAGTGGTTTTTTTCCCCCCGCCGCTGTGTAGTTTTCTCAGATTCGCTAGTCTCCAGTCAACGCGTCTGCAAGTTCTGATTTTTTCTTCCGCTGTTCCACCAGGTCCGCTAGCTCGCAATTCTATTCAAAATGGTGCGCTTGAGTCCCTCCTCCGTTGCCACCACGTAATACGACCCACTCAAATGATTATCTCGTTGAGGGCCCGTATCGTTTGCCTTTTAAAACGGGAAAGGGACGTGAATCCAACCCATCGCCCGTAGCGGGGCCCCACTACATAGGGATGACGCCTCGCAGGAGAAATAGACTCAGACACGAGTGGGAGATGTGATGCCGAAAACAGACGGAAGGGATGACAAGGTGCGGAGACGCTCATTCAAGTAAGTACTGAGAAAACGCCTCTGCACGCAGGTGATTGATTGAATCGGAAATCGGAATCGACCCCCTCGCAACTCTTGCATGGAATCGCATAGTAGCATAGCATGCAGAATCGCTGTACCTGCTCCCCCTCTCGCAGAACTCGAGCACGTCTCGCATAACTCGAAGCTCGGATCGTTGTGTCGTACGGCACGGGGACCAGGAGATGTCTCGCCGGTGGCGGAGGCGACGGTGCGCGCCTCGCGCGGCTGGACGGGTGGACGTTTTAGGTAGACGAGTGCTGTGGGTGGTGCGTGGGTGGGTGAGTAGGTGTGTATGCGAGGGGAGAGGAGGGGGTGGGCAGGGCGGAACAGGAGGGAGGGCGGGGAAGGGAAGGGAAGGGGATTGGTAGTGGACGGAGAGGTATAGACAGAGAATAGGGGCAAGAGGAAGTAGGACAAGGGAAAAGATACTGACCGCCCTTCTTCTTCGCCTCAACAAGGACCTCATGATTCCGCTTGACGTGGTCGAGGAACTCCTGCCTGCACTTTGAGTGACGGACATGCTCGACGCGGAGGTTGATGCGCTTCTCGATGTATCGGAAGTTGCAAACGGCTTTGTAGACAATGACGCCGACGGCGGTTGTAAAACACTCTGCGTTCATTGCCGTTCAGGCCCGGTGTTGGCACAGCCCACAGAGCATAACCCGACAGGCTTGTTCCGATCACTTAAATGCCGCCATCTGATCGACAGACTCAACGCGGCAGAAGACATGGCCGAAGCCGCGCTACAACCCCTCGTGCCGAGATTGCAATGAGTGGAAAGAAGGCGCGTTTTCCATTTTTCTTCTTCTTTCGACTTGTGGATGCGAGAGAGTCTTGGCGACGTCTCCCCACACTAGGCAGCGACGCCCGTCGTTACTGTCTGTTCTGGGAGACGACTGTGATGATCGCACACCCGTGAGACCTGCAGAACCGCTCCTGCCGCCCTGCTCCTGTTCCATCAGCGCGATGACCGCGTGCACCTTACACCCCGCATGACTCGCCTCGAAACTTTGCGATACATCGCAGACAACGATTAACCGCAATATGTTCAATTCTCTCTCTTACTCATTTTAAACTAGATGCCTCGACACCTCATAGTCATTATTTACGACCACAGTATGTACTTCTACCATAGCCAAGCCCGGCCGGCCACATGTAGAGTAGAAATTGAAAAATCAATCAATCAATCACGGCTCCAACGATGGACTATTTTCGAGCAGCTTCTAATCACTCAAACCGTGCTCCAAGCGGCAAAAAGGTCGAGATTGGTGACTATTTTGGGTCGAGCTCTCACGGCACTAGTGGTATGTACTGAGGGATTTCGTTCGATTCGCACCGGGTTTTGGGGTCAACACGTACAGCCTGGCCGTGACAGCGTGCCTCGAATTGGCCTCGAACGATTTTTGTACAAAATCAGGCATGGCCCAAATTCGAGTGCTTGATAAATGCGACGGATTTATGAATATCTCAATCGACTTCCATTCGACATTGGACATACTGTGAGTAAGCGCCACATCTTCTTGCAACTAACATCCGTCCAACTCTATCCTGCCAATCAGAACGCCAATGCGAAGACACGTGAGCGCGGATGACCAGGGTATAAAGTAACGCCAGTTCACATTGGCTTTAGTACAAATGATGGTCGCCGCTACCCTACTTGTTCTTCCCTTCGTCTTGGCTGCACGATCCGGTAAGCTATCCAGGCCGCCGTCGGTTGATCGACATTGACAAGTCATCGCAGACTCAGTCAGTGCTGTTTGCCCTAATCCATTGAATCCTGTGGCATGCCAAGCGCCGTCAATCCAAGATTGTGTCAAATCCGATGCATGCATTGCGTACAACGCCGACGTGATTAACGCCGCCTCGGACGTGATTTTATTTTATTTCCTGCAAGTATTCTGCAGGCTGACACATACTTAACTGCCACAGCGACCTGGCTGCAACAGCACCTCCATACAAAACGCCGTGGCATGCCTTACCTGTGAGGTCGAGGCTGGGATAATCATCCCGGGACTCGCACAAATAAGTATTAACGGTGGGCCAGCGATGCTGCCTTTGTCCCTGTATCGTTGATGGATTATTGACTGTGCAGCGAAGATCGATCAATGTGATCGTGATGGGATGTCAGTTGATCCTATTACACTCTCCTTCAGCTCAGCTGCTCCGAGTCCCACTGGAACGACCGCCCCTTTGGCCCCGGCATCGAGTGCCCCGCCGCTGGCCAGCTCCACCGCGCCTAGGAAAACGGGGTCTGCACTGAGCATGAAATGCAGGAGTAGGGGTGTCGTCGCTGCGATGCTTGTAGTCCTCTCATTCGCAGTGACATTTATTTGAAGGCACCCAGGAGCATTGGTCTGAATGTAGCCTTCGATTGTCATACGATATATCACTCACTTCTGGCTGGAGATGCGCCACTCGATTAAAATCCCGTTCCTCGGATACCACCTGTCTTTCTTATTCCCCACGCTTTCCCAAGCCTGCTTCCAGCCCATCTTTCCAACCTCGAAAAAGGCAACTTTCGTCCGACTTTCATCCTTATCTTTGAACATTTTCGAACATACTATTTGAGACCAGTTAGTTGGCCACTTAAGCATTTATGCCGCAGCCCTGGTGGTATACCGGTGCAGGTGCGAGCCAAACTATGTCAGAATGAGGGCATGCATCCTATGAAGAGTTCGAGTCTGCCAGCACCAAAATACTCAAAGATTTGAGTGCGCAAGGAATTTATTTTGACCGGCAGTCCTCAAGCCATTCATCTGCGCCGTCGCCGGCGCGTCTGATATACGAGCATCGGGGCAGATGAGAGCAGGGCGTGGACACGACACGAGGAGCGGGATCATGATGTTGGTGAGAGGACATGACGCTGTCCAGGTGTGAGTGAGAAGATGGTACGAGATAAAGTAGGATCGAACGCACTGGGGAGGATGACGCGGGCGGGTCGTTGAGTGCCACCCGGCTGGGACACATATGGGTTCCAGGGTGTGGGCTACGACAGCGGCCGTCGGTTGTGGCCTTCAAAGGTTGGTCGTGGGTGATGGTGGTCATGGACGCCTTCGCGCGCCAAGGAAGTTCTCGTCTTCACATGCGCGGCGACCCTGATGATGATGGCATGGGTATTGGTCTCGCGATGGATGGACGGCGGACATACTGTACCTCCCGAGCCTCACTCCGTCCCAAATATCAATGTGTGGCTGATTCGAGAATTCTCATAAGAATAAGTCACTGAGCTCAAATTCCGAAGGCCATAATGGAATGTAGGGTGTTGGTAATCAGTGGTTGATTACATTCCCCCCGACAGAACTCCGCATCCTCTCCACATTCCTGCGGTTCTAGAGCTCCGGTGGTTCAGCACGGCATTTTAACAGATACAAGACAGGCCGCCGCTTCGCTCTGGCAATTCCAAGGTGAAAATCCATAGATTACTTTGAGTACACGCCACGATGATAGAGCGGGGTGACGAAGAAGGATGAAGGCAAAAAAAGAGTGTCAGACGGAGGACTCACCGTCCAGGACGTCCCCATTATGACACTCCTTGTGGCCGAGAAATCCCGAAAAAGGCATTTGCAAATTGCAGGCAGGCTGGATGAGAGAAGTAGCCTCAATAAATGCTCACGCAGCATTGATGCGAGGTCTGGTTATTGATAAACAGATGGATTCTTTGATCCAACTGGGTGTCATTGAACCATCTCAAAGTCCGTGGGCAGCCCCTGTATTCATCGTTTATCGGAATGGTAAGCCCCGGAAGATCATTGACCTGCGCAAGTTGAATGATATGGTAATTATGGACTAATTATGGACGAATTTCCGCTTCCTCGACAAATTCTGCCCAAGTGGAGTCATAGTGCTGCGGAATGACCACAGGTTTACAAAAATCCTTGGCAGTTCGAGCTTGAGCCTGCAGGAACGCGAAATCTCAGATCGGAGATGGTGGAGCTTCAAAGCTTCAAGTGGATGGACACACAGAATTTTATAAAGCGAGAGATAGGGCTTACAGCGGGTGGGTTACCTGTGGCTGACACATTATACCGCACCAGCTGGAATCTGGTAAGATGCTTCTGAAAAATGTTCACTCAATAACTCAATAAAATCATTAAGCTTCTCGCACATCCAATGTTCCGGAGCAGAGAGATGATCATAGGAACAGTCTGGTGTAGGATTTAGTGAGCGAGCAGCAGCCGGCCCTCCAGCAGTGTGCTGGACACCCATGACACATGGGCAAACACACTACTGGAGGCCGGCGCTCGCTCACCAAATCTCGAATGTTATTTTTGTTTGACGGTGTATGAGGAACATTCAGCTTTCATTCTGTTGCACTGGTATTCAATACCATCAGCGCTGAAAAATCGCGAACCGCCTCCACCGCTTTCGAAAACGACTAGAAAAATATCGAAAAATTAGCAGTGACATCAGTGTTCGTTGCTGGTGTGCGCCATCGTGCAGATAGGTGGCAGAAAGGTGCAGCAGTCACAGCAGCGTCGGTCCTAAGCTGTGGAACGCGGTGACTCAAAATGGCCACAGGTTTTTCTTTTTCGAATATGCACGATAATTGTTTTTGGCCTAAAAAGCACGTTCTTTTTCTTTGGCCTTGTGTGAGGAACATTCAGCTTTCAGTCTGTTGCACTGGCATTCAATGCCATCAACGCTTAAAAATAGCGGACCACCTTCAAAAACGATGGAAAGACGTCGAAAAACACTGTTTGCGACGTTAGCCGTCGGTCGCTGGCGACGCCCCGTCGTCACCGTTGCGCATAGAACGTCGCTGTGCATATAGCGGCTCCGACCGCAGATGATGGCTTGCAGTGGCTCGCAATGGCCGATGCCTCCTTCCGTTTTGGGACGTGCACAGCCCCCAGAAATGCGCCACCAAGCGTTAGGGTGAGTTCCAAAGAAAGAAAACAACGGGGCAGCAAAATAGAATAAAGGTTAAAGATAGTTGAATAGCCGGTCCAAACTTCGTTTCAGCTGTTCGACTGGGGGAATATAAATTATATAATGCTGGAATAAATTAGCAACATCGGTTCACTATAGGAAACTTCTAAGACGTCTATTGGAGTGATGGCTTACGAAGACCAGCAAAAGTATCGACCTCTACACTAGCTTTTTATATATATATCATTGTCCCACCGCTAATTAGCGGTGGCTGATACATCATACAGCCAATCTCACCTAGCTAAGTAGCGATACAATGCCGGTATATGGTCAAGTGATTAAAAGATGTCCGACATTTAAACTATTGCTTGAACTAAGATACAACATCTGTGTCCGCGACGCATCATTTTTTTACGTTGGGAGAAGCTTTTGGTTGCCCACAGAACCCGATTCGTCTCCCACCGGTTGCTTTAGCGGGCCAGCCGTGTAATGGGGAGCGAATTGAACAACGGTGAGCGGGATGGTGTTTCTATTCGGGCCCATCGGGTTCGGCATGGGCAGCGAAAGTTCAGAGTCACCACGATCAATTTTCAGTTTTGTGTTACGGTAGACGCGACAGCCCATGATGCTCATTATTGCAGCATTGGGGACAACTAAAAAGCTCCGATAGACCGGGCTGATGCTGGGAATGAACGCGACGATTGTGACGGCGATGTTGCTGATGACCGTGAACCTGGAAAAGACAGAAAAGAATTCAGCGGAGAAATGCTCAATTACTCGGGAGGGTAATAGGACACAATTTTACGCACATGTAGTACATCTGCCCGTCCAGAAGTAGCGCCTTCGAAAAGGCGGGCATGTTAGTGCCGCTGAACCAGGCCATGAGTTTTTCCTTCCGCGTCTGGGGCCGGGTCTGCCGGAAAGTAGAGACGAGCCGAAAGGAGATCGAGAGGAAGACGACCGTGTCGTACAATGTTATCACGATGCCCGAAGATCTCGCATACGACTTAACGCTTTTGATGATGCACTGCGGTGGATCCGCGAAGGAGATTACGCTGCCGGCAAAGAGACTAGTTATCGACGTCGCAACGACCGCGAGCCATAAAATCCCGAATATTACTGTAATGAGGCGTCCTCCAGCGTATATTGCGCGAACGCGGAACAAGAAAAGAAAGGCTGTCGCAGAGAGGCTGACGGTGTAAAAGCTGTTAAACGCAACATACGCTGCGCTGCAATCTTTGAGAGGATATGCTGGCAGATGATAATAATACAGGATCAGCTTGCGATATTCTTAGAAGAAGAGACGACCAGGATACGCACTGGCGAAGATCGTAAATCCCAGCACGTAAACCAAAGAGCCGACTCTGGCCCATCTCGCATTAGCAGTCGATTGTGTGTGGGGCGTTAATTCATTCTTGCCTGGAGAAGAGATATGCCACGACGGCTAGGCTCATTTTATGTTTGAAGAGGAGGGAATATTCATGCCTCAAGCTGCATAAAATATCCAAAATCAAAACCTGGCCATCATGAGCAGAGAACTGGAAAAGAAAGAACCCTCCAACATACCGCCGTTGATCCAGCAAAAACGTAGCCTGCAACGTCAAGCTGCCGCTGAGTCGATGATGACAGCTTCTCAAAGATCTCGGAGGATTGGGACATAGCGGAACAGACGATCGCTAGGCAGAGAAAGTTGGGGGACATCTTGAGACCTTTATGACAGTGGAATAATAACAGAGCCGACTTGGCCATGGCAATTGCCGGCGAGCTAAGGGCTAAAGCCGGTAGGGCCACCTTGTTACTAGGCAATTAGAAGCAGTGTGCCTTTCTTTAAACTTACGAATCACGTTGGACTCGCGGGAAACAGGCGAGATTTAAGACTCACCTGTGGGAAACTATATCCCCTTGGAGCAAGCTGTAAATACATTATCCTGAACTTACAGCCCTCCATGCGGATTGAGATGAAGATCGTACTCGGTTTTTCTCCAATCGTGCTACATACGAAAAATAAGTTTAGTTGTCCACTCGGGCCATTGCAATTTTAACTACGAATCTGGCAATAAGACTAAAATGAACCTCAGATATACGGCTTGCTGTAAATAAGGGATGAAAACTGAAAATGAAAAAGATTCATTGATTGAAGTCGTTACTAGGCAATAGTAGCATTGTGCCTTCCTTTTAAACTTACGAATCACGTTGGATTCGCGGGAACAGGTGGGATTTAAGACTGGCCTAGAGTCACCTGCGGAAAATTATATCCCCTTGGAGCAAGCTGTAAATACATTATCCTGAACTTTAAGGGAGATAATTCTATTTGGCACCCACAGGTGCCACCGAAGGCGGGTGGCATATAACATATTCTATTTGGCACCCCGACTTTCGGCGGTGCCATCACGATCTGATCTTGTCGCGAGAGCCCGGAGGATCTCCGCCATCAGTACATCATTATCGGCATGTGTCCGCCGGAACTCAGTGTTTTCTATGTACTGAGGTTTCAAGTAGTTTTTCACCCACATTCAATGTTGTTGAGGAGGTTGTAGGTTGCCCCCTAGTCATTCTTTAGCTTTGTGGCACTCCTGCGTCATTTAATCTGAAGTTTATGCCTGTTTTTAGCTAATCTCACCAAGAATTTCAGCATTCTCAGGAAATTCAGTATAGAATCCATCTGGCACAGGGGAGTTTCCCAGTCTAACCCCAATAGCCAGGATGATTCTCGCTGCTGGCCCATTGCGTGGAGGTCTAAAATATGTCCTTTCTGTGCTTATTTTGATGTTTTGAGCTTATCCCCAGCCTTTTATATATAGCAATTGTTGGGCTCGATGTGTGATTTTTTTGCTCGCCACCGCAGTGCAACACTATCTCTGGTCTAAGCCCACGGCAGGCTGCCGAGTGTGCGGGCCCTAAACATATTTGATGCGCTGATGTCCGCCACAACAACGATAGCCGACTTAAGCGGGCTTTAGCCGATGAAAGTGGACGGGTGCCAAATAGAATTATCCTACTTTAAGCCCTCCATGCGGATTGAGATGAAGATCGTATTCGAATTTTCTCCAGTCGTGCTGCGAAAAATAAGTTGAGTTGTCCAGTGGGGCCATTGCAACCTTAACCACGAATCTGCCAATAAGACTAAAATAAACCTCAGATATACCACTTGCCGTAAATAAGAGATGAAAACTGGAAATGAAAAAGATTCATTGGTTTTAGGTGCTGCTTTCGCGACAACAGAAATGCTAGGTTTCAGACATGCTTCTCCAAGTTTTCGCTGCGCTTTGCTGAATAATCATATAGGTGGATTTTGGTACCGCTTGAAATCTAACCTGACACCGCATGGTTCAAATGTATCGGCAGTAAGTTCCAGAATTAGCTTAGCTTTTCTAGCAATTTTTCCCTGGTTCGATACTACGGGTTACGATTACAACCTGAGCTGCCCTTGCATTCGGCACTTTCCGGTGTACATGTGCGATGACCGGTCTCCGATCAAATCTCTATTCTTTTTTGAGAGCTGTCTAGTTTGGTGGCGCACATGCATAGAGACGTGGGCTACGCCACGCGGCTGTGGCGAACGACGCTACGCTTCGCTCCGGTCCATGGGATCAGCAACTTGGCTCATTTTTGACGCTACCTCTGGAAATTAACCAATAGATTGAAAAATATCACAGAGAGAATTCTTGTCGAACAGCGTATCCAAGGCAATGAATGTAATCGAGCTATTTCTGGCGATCTGCACCTGGGCCAAGGGGATTCTGCCAGAAGATGCCGAGATAGAGCCTCGTGGGCCAGGTACCGAAGAAGCGACTTTGCTCAGAACACTCTGAAAATGTGTCTGTGGTAGTGCTGTCCATTACTATTCGGGATCAGTTACCTGGGTACCCTACCTAGTGGGCCACTTGAGAGCTAGAAGGCCGGGGCTTGATAATTATGACTGGGCGTAATGTAAAAACAGCGTACGACCTCCAACGAATGTTCAGACCAATCTTCAGCCGAAAGCTACAACATCACGGATTGGGATCCGAAGCGTGGGGACATCAATTCTGGCCATCGGACCGCTCGCCTCACTCCATAGCCATTTCTCCACCATTTCTTCTTCGACCCACGACTTTTGGGGCTCGTTCTGATCCCCCGATGCTGGGCCTCCGTCTTTGACGATACTGGATGGAAATGGCCCCCACTACTCTCCTTTACGACCTCAGGAAAGCACCACTGCTTTTTTGGGTCGGCCATCCACCACCGTCGTGGTACACGATACTGCTATGCTATCGATCGGTCTGGAATCTTACAAATGACCTTTTAATATCCAATCCTACATTCTGAGAGGTATTTCGAGATTTTATCCATCCAACTCTCCTGGCTCTGCCAGCCATCATCCCAAACCATGGAATTTCGATCTCGCTAATAATCGGATTTTTTGGAAGAGCTGCCAGCATCTTGGAATAGATTTGTGTCCTCAGATACGTCCCAATACTTCCCATCAAACAACCTAGATCTTGATTTGGCTTATATAGGTGTTTTTTCTACTTGTAGGGCGCTCGTTTATTTCACGACCCCGATTTTGGGGTTTCGCATCGGTCGGAACCAGATTTTCTGACCTTTCGTATGCTCCCATATACACCACAACTGTGTGAAATAGTCAATATGATTTCCCTCTATGATTAGAGCGCAAATGACCGCCATTTGAAAGCTGGCCATTATTTAGCGGGGAACTAGCCTGTTATTTGTCTATGTTGTACTGCCGTGCAAAAGAAATTCACTGCGAACTCAAATGTTGGGATATTTGGGAACTTAGGGTCCTGAATCCTTCCTCGGAAGCATGCCTTCGTTCCGATCCAGTTGGGACTGGAATTACTGTGTGCAAAGATGATCCGAGATAATCTCGACGCGAGGTACAAGCGGCTTGAGGTATCAGAGGATAAGCTTTACCATTTGCGCACAGCAAATCAGCCACCACGTGGCACGCTCTTCGCCATGCACTCAACAACGTCGAGAATATGGTGAGGGGGAGCAGTGATGTAGATGGAACTGCGTCTGACTCCGAGGCCGAGGATCCCGACACGACCAAGGTGAACTGGCAATTTAACGCGCGCACCTGATATACGTAAGCGCATCTTGTACATGCTCATCTAAGTACTCATCCACGATACAGGTAACGATCCGATACCTTACTAAACATATGCCTCCTCCCTGCAATTGTATTTCCAACTCGTGGCTCGAAAACCTATCACTTATTGTTTTTACATAATTCGACAATATAATATTTCGAATTTAGTCTGATTCTGGACGTTGTCGGAACAAATGGAACGTGCGATTTCTGGGAAGGATGCCCAAGTGAATTTTACCTGGCCATGTGATAGCATAATGCCATCGGAGTACATTTGGGAACTTGAAAATAATTCCCTGATGACGGGAATCACACGGGAACCAAACTGATGCTTGGGAGATCTCATAAATCGACTGAAACTATTGGCGCTACACACCTGAATAGCGGAGCTCCTGAGGCTACCAGAGCTACTGAGCCGCCGCTGCCAGTTACCAGGACTATCAGCGGCTACCAAGCTACCGCCATCAGCTACCGGAGGTACCTGCCAATCCGACCATAAGCGGCAGTGATGTAGGAAAAACTTTTTTCCTGATGAGCCAAACACACCAGGACACATCACTTCGACATAGCTTTAAACTCGACGAGCACTTCGCGCTTCCCTCTTCTCCTCAACACTTCACTCTCACACATCCCAGAATTTGGTCAATCAATTTGTGCAATCTCAAGCTCTGTTCAAGTTGTACTGACATTTGATTCCAACGACTTGTCCGGTGGCACTCGGGTTACTGGTATACCACCATGTTTGTGTTCGTTAAACCCAAGTCGCAGTAGAGCTTAGGCCCTGCCAGAACTCAAATCAATTAGAGCTTAGGAGAGAAAAAATACGACTGATTAAAAAAAAAAACATTCGGGCTAGAAACGCCCAGATAGATCACGTGATATATACTGTACTCGGTCGCACGTCAGCGCCGAATAATAATTCTTGGTCCCCAAACCGTTTTTGAACTAAATCTCAGCTGAATATGAGTGTTTTGGGGCGTATTTCGGGACTCCAGCTCAATACGGGTAGAAATCAGATCAAATCTTAGATTTGGAATCTACTGAACACTTGACCACATAGAAAAATAGGCCACAGGTCACAGCTGCCAGCGAACTGTTCATTTTTGACACACTTGGGTCACAGTTCACCGCCCTCAAAATGGTACGGTACTTACCGGCAAGCGCCACCTCAGCCGGACAGCTGTCCTCATATGCCAAGTCCAACCCAGCTTGGAAAATCCTTTAATCTCCGCAGTGACTGTCTCTCGTTGGATTCTGCGTCTTCGATCCATAACTGATAAAAAAGATGAGATAAGAATCATAAGATCCGGTCAGTTCGGAATGTGATATCTAATAGCCAGCGCGGTGGATCAATGTAAACGTGTCACAGGTGTCCCAGCACTTCTGCAGAATTGGGCCCCAGTTAAGTACAAATCAGTCCGCACGGTCGGAGCTGGAAAATACTGGTCGAGAAGAAGCAATGCCGAAGAGGTTTACCGTTTAGAGAGTGCCGCTTCGAGTGCTGTGAAGGTTCATTTTCATCTTCTGTGCCCTGCGCCTTTCGAGATAGTGGGGCTAGTTGAAATTTAGACAACAGGTATGATATGATATTACGATTGGAAAATTCATGGAGCTTACCAGTTGGCCGCTGTCCGCGCACGAGTCAATCAAGGAGTCATACATCATCTGTATCGCTTCTGCGCCCGCCCAATTAGCACAAACCCTAAAAAAAGGAGGTGGATGCATCGGTAGCAATGTTGACCTCGGGATCGGCAGAATTCCGCACCTTTCCTTGCATCCGAGTGATTATCTAGATGCCGGATTATGTTGAACTCGGGGCCTGGCAGAATTATACACCTTTCCTTACATCCGAGTGATTGTCTGGATACCGTTATGTTGAACTCGGGGCCCGGCAGAATTATACACCTTTCCTTGGATCCGAGTCATTGTCTGGATACCGGATTGGAGACAAAATAGGTTTGCCAAGCCATCAAACGGGCTTGCGAGACGATCTGCCGGGCTTGGCATGGCGCTACACCAAATCTGAGCGCTGAATTAGTGGCACTGGCAATCGACTAGAATTCAGAGTGTGATTTCAGCGCTTCAACCCTGTATACAGACAATCACTCGGATGCAAGGAAAGGTGTAGAATTCTGCCGACCCCGAGTTCAACATACACACTACATTTTTGGCAGCTTCTGGAAGCGTGCGTCCAGATTCGGCGAGATCCGTCCAGCCACCTCGGCGGGGCTGGCCGGGAATTCTGCCGGCCCCGAGTTCAACATTGCTACCGATGCACCCACCTCCTTTTTTTAGGCTTTGTGCTAACTGCGCGGGCGCACAGATGATAATCATATGACTCCTTAATTGACTCCTAGAATAATGCAGAGACCGGCAGGAGTGCGCGAACAGCGGCCATCCGGTAAGCTCCGACAAAGACAGCTGCGGCCGCTGTTCAATGTGTTGCATTCGAAAGAAACTTTCACGCTCTGAACTCCACCAGCAATTACCAGATGCTACAGCCTAATATGTGACCATTAAATCCCGTTGTACATTACTGCTACAAATAATGTCCACAGATGAAGACAGAGAATCCAAACGACGAAATGACTCCAGCTCCGCTCGCAGCTAACGGCCAAGGCAGCTGGAAGAGAGAAAATCTGAGAAAAATTGAATGAGTTCTTCGCGCCTCAGCTTCTTTGTCTCACCGATTTATCGCAACTCTGCTAAGAACGGGACCCCCACCTAGCTAGGGATTCGCGAAGCGTAGGAGAGAATCATTTCGGAGGCGGTAAGACCCAAATCACTATACAGGAGGTTTCTAATGACAAAGCAACCGAGTGATCCTCAGAAATGACTGTCAGAGAAAGTTCGGGGTCCTTGCTTCACAGTATCGATGAACTCCAATGGTATGGTTGGTGACTGCATTAACGGCTAAACGCAGTCTCCCACTGAAAATATCATTTAAAAGATCCTGTTTATTGAGTTGCATCATTCAGGGATGAGAGGCGGATCCACACTGGCAGCTGGAGCCTGCTGTCAGGAATCTCTCTTCCGAGATCCCCGGTTCCGCCGCATCGCCCTCACCTCTTTTCATTCCCTCGATCCCGATTATATCCGCACTTCCATTCCTATATTTCCCCTTGTCTTGATTCCTCCTTTTCTTTTGCGTATAAATACGGACCGAGCTTGTCTAGTTACGTCGTTCAATCAACTCCGTCAATATCTGATTGCTGAGTTCCTCTCTGATTCCATCCGACTCGTCCTTCCGACGCCAGTTTGCTTTCTCTCCGTTTCCCCTTCGGGACTCGGTTCTCACACCTGCTAGAACTTCTGCTTCAAACAAAGTGACTTTAGATGTTCCTGGTGAAATCAAACTCAACTATACGAGCCCCGATGTCAGTGAACATGGCATAGCACTGCATCAATGCGGTGAAGATTTCAACAGGCTGCCTCAACACGTATCACTGCATTCCGGTCCCTGATAGACAGAGGGTCTGGCTACCGGCGTAGACAGAGGAATGGACAAGCCAGTCTGGCTACGTATGTCTACACCTCGTAGACATAGTACGTCTATGTTTGCTATGTCCGTCTACATCGTAAGTAGACCGAGGGTACTTAGACCATAGCCAGGGATAGACCGAGGTAGACGAATTATATTTCTGTTAATTCACAATTTCGCGTCTCTGGATTAGCGTGAGCAGGATGTGTCTACCTGCGTGGACGGACGTAGACACAGGTAGCCGGACCCTGTCCACGCGAGGTAGCCGCAGGTAGCCGAGCGACGACAGATCTGTGTCTACATCCACTGTCTACCCCCCATCGACAGATGTAGCCAGATTTGGACCGGCGTAGCCGCAGGTAGCCGAATGACGACAAGGGTCTGTCCATAGGGGCCCGGAACGCAGTGTATGCGTTGCCGTTTTTCGCTTTTCCTTCAACATATACCCGCTTGCGCTACGCACAGGACTAGTAAACTGTCATTATCCTTATAGAACATCCCAGGGTACAAGCATTAATGTTCCTGCACTGCGATCATTGCCCATGCTACGACCATCCGGGTTTTCTTGATTTTCAAGATCTATTCCACTTGATCAATGCATTGCTGGAGGCCGAATTGCATTTTCAGTCCCAGGGAAATTTTCACGGGTATGCTTCCTGCCATATATTGCCAGTCCACAGCCTTGGGATGTTGTCATTTATTCTTCTCAGGGGATTAGCGATTTTGTTACCACCATGGATCCATCTGACATTTTTGAGTCCTACCTCGTGCAACTTTTGGGACCCAGCCAGACCTGAGCCGTTTTTCTACAACTGGCAGTTACCCGTATGTACATATACCCGTGCTGTGCCACGGTGGGCTCCCGTCTTTAATTCCTTTGAATTCCGCTCCTCGAAGACGCCGCTAATAGTAAACGGTTTAGTTTGTGCCGACCACACAGGATGCCATAGTCACCTTCCAATGTCAATTTTAGCTTACACACTTTATTTTCTCCATTAAATTGAAGTACAGCGTCAAGTTATCTGAGCAGCTCAACGAGCCTTCTAACCATTTTATTGCGCTGTAGAATACAATATCATTGTGCTATTTCATTATCCACACGGGGTGCACACACTTGAATTATTTAACAGTATTACAGCCATACAGTTGACCGGCGAGGTGAATAATCGGCGACATCCAGCTCCAAATCTAAAAGCTAACGGCTGATGAAAAGGGTTCAGCTAGCGACTCTAGAAAATAAATAGAAACAGCTGATTTTGAATGGCTGATCGGCGATGCTGAGAATCCTATTGCGCCCCGGTCGGAATCGGCCCCGATGTGCGTGGTCAGGCGGAAGATTGGTAAGCTATATATGGGTGTCTTGCCCGGTGGCTACTAAGAAGATGCCGGAATCAGAATGGGAACTGAAGGCAAACAAAGATAGCCTTCCTCCCAAGTATTTAAGGTGGCCAGTCTTTGACCTGGATGGCAACCTCAAGGTCACTCAGACATCTATTCTTCGACCTCTAAAGACTCGTCCCCGACCATTTTTTAACATGAAGATCACCGCCATCTTTGCCCTCACTGTCGTCTGCGTCACCGCCACGGTGGTCAACCGCGCGCCAGCCACGGCCGACATCGCGCCCATCGAGAAGCGCGACACCGAGATTCTCTATCTCGCTAACTGCCTCTCCGCTGTCTCGTGCTGCACCCCCGAGAAGGACTGGTCCGAGATGATCGTGAGTCCGACGCATTCTTCCGAATCCGGACGGGACGCTGTTGGCTGTTCGACTGACACACCATGCAGTACTATGCCAACAGTGCCGACTCAAATAACCCGGAGTCCGTCCCGCCGTCCAGTAACCGCTGTCAGGTGACGTCGCCCGGCTCGGGCTACACCTCGTGGGAGGGCAACCAGAAGAGCTGCACATTCTCGACGGGCGCCACGTTCACCGAGGCTATCGACAGCGGTGCGCAGGGCCTTGCCGACTTTTCGTACGCTGGGTATGTTTCTCTCTCTCTTCCACTGGGCGGTAGCTCGTAACCTGGGGCTGACGGACGATTTGACGACAGTTGGGGCTGGAACGGCAAGACGTGGAACTGCTACAAAGACAACCAACGTTGGATCTTCGACCCCGAACAGCCGGAGGCGATTAATGGTTGCAAGAGCATCTATTACTGCCTGCCGGCCTGAAGGGTTGTCGTGCCTCGCGCTGCGCCGAGCTTGTATTCAACATATCCGAGATCACCGATGCCCTTTCCCCGATTGCCCCTTGCCTTTTACTTCCACCACGTCGCAGTCGCACTTGTTCTTCTCGCTTGCACTCACCCCTAATACTTCTACAACTCATCGCTCCGGATTCATGGTCTCCTCTTTGTCTCCATTTCTGGTCCATTCCCCTTACTGTATATTCTGTATGTGTAGTGCTTCTCCTATATGATTCAGTCTTCCCTAGATTGGGAGCAGTAGACTTTTCAGCACACATTAGGAAAAACGCAAATCAGCAATTCTCCGACAATTATCAACAGGCCATAATAATTACCGATAATGAGACATTCTGACATAAGTAACCCATATTGTTCGGTATTTATTGGGGGGGGGGGGGGGTTATTATACTCGCGAGGTCCACAACATGAACGACGAGTTTACCGAAGACAAACATGTAGTAGTGTACGGGTGGTTAGCCATACAGTAAATACTACAAGATGCCAACGGAGCACACAATCATTCCAGGGGATCGAACACTACCAGACGCTGAGCAACTGTGTACTGGCTGGCTTTGAATAGCCGGACCTCTGGTTGAAACCTCGTGGGACCTGACCACAAGTGCAGTGCACAAGTGTACGGGAGGCGTTGTCCCCTCCCAGGTAAAAATCCCCAGAGTCCACCAGCACACAAGGAGCTTGTCATAGGTCTTCCCTTTGCAGAAGGCATGCACGAACGACAAGTCGACGTGTTCAACTTCCGAGGAAGGTCCGCAGTCAACGAGATTAGCGTGTCCAACTTCCGAAGAAGGTAACAGCCAGCCAACACATCGATGAATCAAGTCGTCAAAAATCAAATTGCCGGGCTGGTTCAGAAACCAGGAGCATTGGTACGGAGTCGAAAATCTTGAGAACGTCATACGCCAATTTTGCGAGCAACGGCGTAATTTCCCTTTTCGGGAGGAGTCCACGGAAGAGTTGCAGTGGGTCGGGGAATTGCTGGGTAAAGCCAGGGAGTTCAAGGTTCAATTTGTCAAGAAAGATTTGACGAATTTGTACGAGCTCTGTGTGTTCGCATCTGAACATCGCATGTGCTGGGTCTTCCACATAAATGTAACAGAACCTGCAGAGCCTCCACTGGCGAGGTACGATGTTCTTGCCACGTTCTTTCCAGCGGCGGCGTTCAACAGCAAGGCTGTGGCTTGATAAGATCATCTTTGTCAGAGCCTTGCGGTGCTCTGGTTGCTTTACCCTGAGGTAATCGCGGAAGTCCAACGACTTTTTAACCAACTTCCCAGTCTCCTTGTCCTTTTCGAGTCGTCCAACGAGGAGATCGCGCACTCTCGATGAAGATTCTATTTCATCGTCTATCCACGCTTCCATGGATTTTTTCACAGCCTTCATGGCGAGTTCAACTATTGAAACATTGATATCAGGAGATATATCCAGGTCAACGGGAATATAAAGTCGCGACAAGACGATGCGGAGGTCATTTATCCATGAGATTCTGCCTTCACGAGCCAAAGAAAGGGACTGTTGCAGCGCATTCCATGCTGGCCTTGTGTGGTCCAGTTCAAGCAGATAACAGAGATTTCTCAGTGCAAGGTAAACTCTGCGGTATTTTATTGGCCATATTCCAGTTTCAGAGAAGAGAACTGCCGTAGCTTCGGGAGCCAACACCGAGCATGCGTCTCAGAAAACGGAGTTGTACCCGCTCCAACAGCTTGAGATTCTTGAGGTCAATGTCTAGACAAACATCGCATCCAGACGTGAGATACGATCCACTCGAGCCATATATAGAGTTCTGGCATCCCACGCGGGTAAGTGCCCAACAAAGCGGTCCAGTCCCAGGATAACGTTGGCAACTGTGGTTGCCTTTCTGGCTTTAATTTTGTAATGCTCCCTCCACAAGAATTTCGTCCCCGTTTCGAGCCAGATGCCAAGGTAGCAAGCCTTCTGTACTTGCTTGATGACCCTCCCGCCCAAATGAAACATTGGTATTACATTCCGTCCCTCAACCGCAGCCCGTCGCCACGCTCAATATTTCATCTTCAAGCTTTTCAAGATCTACTATACCCTCAATTTCCTGGCTCTTGTGCTCACCCCACTGAAAAGTCAAGTTTCCGTTATCGCAGCGACAGCGTAGCGGGGACAATTAAAACTGGCCCTTCGCCCAGATCCCTTTTAAATTTGCGTTAAAAACATGTTTACATACTGGATTAATAAACGGCACCCACGCCAAACCGTCGCCGTCACAGAAGATCCTTGCAACGAACTGCAACCGCTTGAACACCCTGGGAAACAATCAGTTGCGCCTGTGTTGCTAGTTTGGTACCTGTATTTTCTCACAATAAAGCGCACGAAGGAAGGGCTCACATCAGAGACAGATACCCGAGAATTACCGAACGGCGAGTATTGCTCGACGTAAGCCGGCGATGCGAAGCGTGCTGTATGGGGGCCACAACTCGTCAATTCAGTGCAGTGGTAGTCAGTAATGCGCCGTAGTCCAGCGCAGCGGCACGCGATAGCCACGAGGCTTGAGCCATTAAACCGAGTCCTCGGTCGAGGCTGACCATGATTTCAATATTGAGACGGCTGTCGGTGCAAGAGCAGTGGCAGAAATAGTGATCGGTGCCAGCGGTTCAAGATACTGATCGATATTTAACATTGAGAGAGCTGTCGGACTGCCAGGAAGAATGATAAGTGCCAGCAATTGAAGGTACTTGGGTACTAATCTCCGGCGGTCAACAATTCAATATCGAGACCCGCTGGTGAAAGGGCCTCAGGAGATATAATATCATCAGGTGCAAGCGTCGTTATGAACGGGGATGTGGCATTGGCCCTTTCTGAACATTCGGGGAGGCATGCGTTGGTGGACGACAGCTTTCCGGAATATCCTTCATATGTTATGTATTGTGGGCAGATGTCGTTGGTCACGGCGTCTTCGTTTGAGCAAAGTGATAGAAAACTGCATTCGGCAACGAACAATTGCCAAGAGTTTTGAAATAATACAGGACTGGTGTATCGTCTGAGTCAGAGCAGGGACGGGCACGGTCCATTTTGATTAGTGTACGGTCTGCAGCATACTCCGTCAGGGATAGTCCGGCAGACGATCATCGACAAGCGGGTGTTTCCCTCGTATGTTGATGAATGACCACTGTACACACGCGTCTTTCAAACAACGCCAATTTGAGAATAGGGAACGGTGCTCACCTCGACGACGTTAGCGCCCCGTCGGAAGTAACTCACGTCGATGAAATTCGTCTCAGTCCAAAACGGGCGCAGTCCCGCTTCCTCCAATGTCGTCCACCACTTGTCAAAGGCTCCAACCGTGGCGATATCTGTCGTAATCACAGTTAAAATTATAACCAGGCAATTTTGTCTCCGTGAGGAAACAAAGAAAGGAGGGACGCACGATCCGGCTCGTAATTAAGATGAATCTCAATCTGCATCTGCCCGAACGGAAGGGGCTTGCCCTTGAACGACTCGATGATCGCAGTGAGCGCGGAGAATTCCCAGCCTTCGATGTCGATCTACGGGTAGAGCAGGCTCGCTCAGAGGAAAGATCATGATGCGAGCGACAGCAAGCGCACCTTCCAGATATCTATGAAATCATGCCCAAGCTCCTGCATAATGCCCTGCAAGGAGTACTCCTTCGGATCCGCACCGTGCCGATCCACCGCGCCGATCTTGTACGGATAGAAATGGGCGCGCCCATTGACTTTGTGGTCCCCGCGCAGCTCCGGCCCCCATTCCGAGACGGAGAAGTCGAACCCTGAAGGTCGTTCACGCGCTGGGCCCGAAACTACGAGGACGTGCAGAACGCACCGTAGACCTGGCAATCCTGCGACTGTGTCAATACCTCCTGTTCGAAGCTGGACTTGGTCTCCACGCCCATTGAGTAGACCACGCAGTTGGGATGCCGGGTTGCGCGCTCGAGACCGCAAACGTACTTGCCTATGATTCACAGAGGACGAGTTCAAGTCAGATTCGTCATTCGTAGGTATCGTTGGCAGTTTCTACTCACCGCCATCCCCCATAGTTCCTAAACGCGCGCATCAGACCAAGCGTGGACTCAAACGACAGAATTGCGCACCGACACGAGACACCGGGAACGGGCACGAGAACGCGGGGGCAAACAAATCCCAGATCGAGTACGACGTGGTGTGGGGCTCGGGAATTCTGTACACACGAGACGCAATTCAATCGCCGCTCTTCGTCATACAGTAACAGTACTAGTAAAGTGGAAACGCACGCAAGCGCATTGGGTCCGCCGATCTTCTCTATGGCCGCTTTCCGCTCCCGCACGACGGCCTGATAGCGCAGCTCGTTGCCCGCCAGCGTCAGATTCAGCCGACTCGCTGCTGACGGAGGCGACACATTGTGTGGTGTGTTGTGGGATTCAGGTGCGGAGGAGTCGAAGGGTTTGGGAGGTTGGAATGGGTTCGACGCCGCGTACCATTGGGCGATGTAGTATAGACCGACGAGACAGAGGAGAACGATCGGCAGAGCAAAAAGACTAGAACGTGGCATCGGAGGAAAATAAAAGGTGGCGCGGCGTCGCTGGCGTAAACATACAGCCGAGAAAATCCCACGTCTTAGGCTTGGCATTGATGCATTAGTCGTCTTCCGTCCATCTGCCCGCCGCTTGGTGGAACTCGCGTCCGCATCGATGGCTAGTCCTTTAACTTACGGTGCAGCAGCAGAGCCTGCAAAGGGGATGGAGGAGGACTCTAGGACGAGCCCAGGTGCATGACGTGGAAGAAGAAGATTGCCGACGGCTAGCCTTGAGCGCCTAAAATCTGTCACGTGCGTGCTTTGATCGCAAATCCTGCAGATTGACGACGCCCTTGGCTCGCGTCCTACTGCCCTCCACTACTTATTTCTAAATCGGCGACCCCGTTTTCCGGGCCTCCTTGTCCTCTCCACTATCCACTGACTCTTGCGCCTAACCCCGAATTTGGCGGGCTTTCCGTGTGCACCGAATGAGCTTGGAATGAGCCTGAGCAGCAAAATCCAGCGGGTGATGAATAAAGGGGGGAATACATGCGATTCGGAGGCCTTTCCCTTCTGAAGGTTCCGGACTACGTCTAGCGATAACTCGAGAAGCCGCAAAATGGACTGGAAGCTGCGCTGCTTTAGCATGAACATCTCTTGAATTCTGTTTGGACCAAAGAGACTTGCTGCTTGCCTGCTGCGCCAATACCATGGCGGGATCACCTACTGTCTTTTCTTGCAGCGCTCGGCGACGATATCGTGCTAAACCATGCGTGTCTACCATGTTTCTTCCGTTACCCACACGATGTTTGTTCCACCTTCCACATCGTTGAACAACGGAGTCGATCCAATGGACTGACGGGCAGATGAAGGCGTATATGTCAGAACGATCGGCCTTCCGTGGATCCCAGCTTCTTGACACATCAGTGATTTTCGCTCGCAGTGCGCCTGAAGTTTTGAAACGGTGGCTTCGGCGGTACCAAAATATCCTCCTTATTCATTGGCGAAGCTGTGTGGGCCTGAGACGCTCAACACTTCACCGGGCATTTCGATACTTCATTTTCTCACTCCCCGAGCATCCACTGTCGCAAAATTCCTGCTGGCCGCGCCCCTTTCCCACCAGCCAGCCGGATGTCACGATTAAAATTGTGTCTCCGAACGTCCTGGTGAGTATTAAACTGGCCATGTCATTGCTCTGCCGGTGGCTTTGGAATCTCACATGTCACCGACGAGATCGTGAAACCCCGGACCTGTTTGTATATCAAGTCCTGATGCCCTCTAAGACGGCGAAACTGTCAATGTCACAAAAGTAATTTGGGCGTAGTTCTTCCGCTATCCGCTAACACCGATTCCAGGTCAGTCTCATGTTTTCGCGCGAAGAAGACCCGAAACCCAGTGGAACCGTCGTTTACCTTGATGAACATGGCTGAAGAGACCTATTCCAACCGCATCCTTGGTGGATTCGGTGGAGCAAAATGGAGAGGTGTGTTTCGCAAATTATTCTCGGCCCATCAACTGCCATTGGAATCTCTCAAACCCGGGGCTGTTTGGTTGTTCGAAGGCGACCATCATGATGCTCGTATTAACACCATATCATGATCCTCCTGCTTGTTGTACTCGCCGTGCACTGCAGTGATCAAGATAGAACTACAAAATCGGTACTATATGGCTGGGGACATCCCGCAAATCATCCTCTCACCGACGCCCTGGTTGCGTCCCCTTTCATTTCCTTTTCGCCGTCTTTTCTGCCGGGACCTGGGAACCGGACTAGTTACCTCTACACATTAATCCCCTTCATCTACGATGTGCCTGGCGCACTGGCACCGTATCAATGTCTTATTTATTCTCTTGTTTTCGACCTTCGTTGTCCACGGGCTCCCCCTTGATATCCCAGGTCGTAGCTCATCCCAGAACTCCAGTCTTCACTGTTCTGCTGCAGGCTCCGTCGCGTGTTTCGAGTCTTCTCTAAGCCACCAGGTGAGTGAAGATCTGTCGGCTGAGTTTGACAACAAATTGATGACCTGTGGATTTTACAGTCTTCCCTTCCCAAGGCATCATCATTGAGGACAGCTCATTCTACTGCAGCCGTATCCAGTATCTCCTCAGGAATCACATCGGTCAACGTTGTAAGCCCTCCGGATTCAGATGTGCCGATCTTGCACCTCAATTCCTACTTTGCAGACATTAAACTCAGGTCAAAACGACTCCGGACTGCCGCGGTCAACTTCCGCCCCATCATCGACAACGGCACCAGGCTCAATCAAGGTGTGCATATCATACATGCGCCATTTTGTCAAGGAGATTGGCAACTCAAGTTCTACAGGCTTCATCCTCAACCAGCCGCGATTCCGGGGTGCCCATAATAACCGGAGGCCAGAGTGCAGAGAGTACTGTCCCTCCGGCCACAGGCAGCAGCGTATCTAGCACAATAATATCCCAGAGTGCAGGGAGCGCGGCACCTAGTTTCTCTCCTTCGTTGCAAAGCACTACTGAGCCCACCAGCGCCAGTGGAATTGTTGTACCCTCTCCTCCGCCTCCCGTAGGACCGCCGCCTCCCATAGGCCCTCCACCTCCTGTAGGACCTCCGCCTCCTGTAGGATCTCCCCCTCCTGTAGGACCTCCCCTCCCGTAGGACCTCCCCCTCCTGTAGGACCTCCGCCTCCCGTAGGACCTCCGCCTCCCGTAGTACCTCCCCTCCTGTAGGACCTCCCCCTCCTGTAGGACCCCCGCCTCCCGTAGGACCTCCACCTCCTGTAGGACCTCCGCCTCCTGTAGGACCTCCCCCTCCTGTAGGACCCCCCTCCCGTAGGACCCCCCCCTCCCGTAGGACTTCCCCTCCTGTAGGACCACCGCCTCCCGTAGGACCACCACCTCCCGTAGGACCACCACCTCCGGTAGGATCTCCGCCTGCAACTCCCCTTCAACGCCATCGTCTTGCTCTGTCATCAGAACCTCAACTGCCGGTCCCACAGCTAAGCGCACCACAAAATACATATCTGTCGGGGCCCCACAAAACGCAAGAAGTCCGCGAAAAAGCCTATCGCCGTGTGCGGTGTTACCATACGAAAAAGCGATGTCATA
>JARJLF010000691.1:0-146942 GCA_029378395.1 Mycena leptocephala | reverse complement strand
ACCTCGTTTTCGGAGCAAAAATGGCCACGCTGGTCTGATACCTGAACCGGGGAAGAGATGACTCGTGGGGTCCATGTGTCCAAGATGAGGAGGCCGGAACTTAACGGTGACTGCGGCTATTGATCGGCCTCCCACATGGATAACTCGTGCCCTGGAATCCGCACGGGCCGAGACTTTCTGGCGCTGTAGAGAAACTTAAAGGAAGCAGTAGCTGAGCCGTTCCAGTCTTCTCAAACCGACAAGAGACTTCGCCATTCTGTTTCATGTTGCATTTGATCTTCAGCTTTTTTTCCCGCCACAACCGCATAGCCAGGGCCATCGATCTCCGAAGTAAATGCCCTCACTTTCGAATTCTCGTCATTGGGAGGGCGAATGCCGGAAAGACGACCATCCTGAAGAAAGTGTGCAACTCGATCGAGGATCCTGAGATCTTCAGTCCATCTGGTGGAAAGGTCGGTCATACTCGTTTGAACGTTACAAGTGATAACGCTCACTGGTTCTTGTAGTTGGACCTCGCGACCGTCGAGGGATCGTCAGAGGTCTGATTTCTTTATCTTCTGGTTTTTTTCTCCGCTCATCGCAATTCAGCGCGGATTGCATGACATCGAAAACCAGCTCATTTTCAAGAGCAATCGACAATTCATTTTCCACGACTCTCGCGGTTTTGAATCCGGTTCTCTCAGCGAGATGGAGAGTGTAAAGTCCTTCATCAATAAGCGGGCTAAAAGAACAGAGCTGCGTGAACAACTGCATGCTATTTGGTGAGCACCCAAATGACTTATGTACCAAGACATTAATTGCATCAAAGGTATTGTCTCCCCACCGACACCGACAGGCCACTATTGGAAGCCGATGTGGAGTTCTTCAATAAGTATGGAAGTGGTAGCGGTTAGTTGCCCGGTTTTCAGACCGACAATTCTATTCAATGTTGCTTTCAAGTACCCGTCGTTGCAATATTCACCAAATGCGATGGCCTTATCACCAGAGCGTTCAATGAATTGCGACTGAAAGGATCAAGCATTGGACAAGCGAACAAGAACAGCGCTGATGTGGCAGCGGCAATGCTGCAAACAAACTTTATAGCCCCGCTATTGGCAACGAAATTCCGACCATCTGATCATCTCCAAGCAGCCAGTCAGTCAACTCGTGCAATGAGGGAGACCCGACCCCATATGTTTTACAGATATGCAGGGGAACAGCGGCAACTGCAGCGAGCTGATTGAGAAAACGGCGAACGTACTCAGTGACGACACTCTGAAGTTGCTCTTTGTGTCGGTGCAGCAAAACAACTTGGACTTATGCACTCGTAATGCAGTACAGAGGCTAGTTGTTATGTCACTGTCCCAGGAAACTCACTCACGAAATTCACAGTGTTATAAGTTGGAGAGGGCGCGACGAAATTGGGATTGAAGCGGTTGTCGAGAACATTGTACCATGGTATCCGCATGTCTGGGTAAACTTGGTTCTTTTAATTATGCGACTGGATTTAAAGATCTGTGCAGCGTGTGAGTGTCCGCCATTGCTGCCATGCCAAGGAATTGATGTTGCTGAGCGTTATGGAACCCGTGCAGAAGGTGAGTTCCGTAATTTTGATTGTGTTGATTGACGAACGAAGTGGTGCGCGCAGACAGAACATGTGAGTGACAATCTCCACACCCTATCATGTTTCTGAGCAGCCACGGACCTGTGCAGTATGTGAGTTATTGACGTCCTTGCCCCTTAGTTCAGGATTACTGAATGACCTTGGATTCATGCAGGTGTGAGTGTCATCTATTCCCTCAAAGTAGATGATTTTGCTGAGCCACCTCGGATGCTTGCAGGAAGTGAGTGTCGATTTTCTGTCCTCCGATTCATCTGAAATTTGTTGATCCACCTCAAATGCTTGCAGGAAGTGGGTGTTGATTTTCTGTCCTCCGACTCAGCTGAATTTGCTGATCACCTCGGATGCTTGCAGGAAGTAAGTGTTGACTTTCTGTCCTCCGATTCATCAGAATTTGCTGATCTACCTCAAATGCTTGCAGGAAGTGAGTGTTGGTTTTCTGTCCTCCAATTCGTCTGAATTTGCTGATCCACCTCCGATGCTTGCAGGAAGTGAGTGTTGATTTTCTGTCCTCCGATTCACCTGAATTTGCTGATCTACCTCGATGTTTGCAGCGTGTGAGTGTTGATTCTCTGTCCTCTGATTTGTCTGAATTTGCTGATCCACCTCCGATGCTTGCAGCCGGTGAGTGTCGATTTTCTGTCCTCCGATCCACCTTAGTTTGCTGATCCACCTCCGATGCTTGCAGGTTGTGAGCGTTGATTTTATGTCCTCTGATTCACCTGAATTTGCTGAGCCACTTCGGATGCTTGCAGGTGTGAGTGTTGATTTTCTGTCCAACTCCCCTGAATTTGCTGATCCACCTCGGATGTTTGCAGCGTGTGAGTGTTGATTTTCGGTCCCCTGATTTGTCCGAATTTGCTGATCCACCTCGGATGTTTGCAGCGTGTGAGTGTTGATTTTCGATCCCCTGATTTGTCCGAATTTGCTGATCCACCTCGGATGCTTTCAGGAAGTGGGTGTTGATTTTCTGTCCTCCAACTCGCCTGAATTTGCTGATCCACCTCGGATGTTTGCAGCGTGTGAGTGTTGATTTCTCTGTCCTCTGATTTGTCTGAATTTGCTGATCCACCTCCGATGCTTGCAGCCGGTGAGTGTCGATTTTCTGTCCTCCGATCCACCTTAATTTGCTGATCCACCTCCGATGCTTGCAGGTTGTGAGCGTTGATTTTATGTCCTCCGATTCACCTGAATTTGCTGAGCCACCTCGGATGCTTGCAGGTTGTGAGTGTTGATTTTCTGTCCTCCGATTCATCAGAATTGCTGATCCACCTCAAATGCTTACAGGAAGTGAGTGTTGATCTTCTGTCCTCCGATTTGCCTGAATTTGGTGATCCACCTTGGATGTTTGCAGGACGTGAGTGTCGATTTTCTGTCCTCCGATTCACCTGAATTTGCTGATCCACCTTGGATGCTTGCAGGCCGTGAGTGTTGATTTTCTGTCCTCCGATCCACCTTAATTTGCTGATCCATCTGCGATGCTTGCAGGTTGTGAGCGTTGATTTTATGTCCTCCGATTCACCTGAATTTGTTGAGATGCCATGTTTGCAGCGGGTGAGTGTTCAATTTTCTGTCCTCCGATTCACCTGAATTTGCTGATCCACCTCGGACACTTCCAGCTGGTGAGTGTTGTTTTTTGTCCTCCGATTCACCTGAATTTGCTGAGATGCCTCGGATGCTTGCAGCTTGTGAGTGTTGATTTTCTGTCCTCCAATTCGTCTGAATTTGCTGATCCACCTCCGATGCTTGCAGGTTGTGAGCGTTGATTTTATGTCCTCCGATTCACCTGAATTTGCTGAGATGCCTCGGATGTTTGCAGCAGGTGAGTGTTCAATTTTCTGTCCTCCGATTCACCTGAATTTGCTGATCCACCTCGGATACTTCCAGATGGTGAGTGTTGTTTTATGTCCTCCGATTCACCTGAATTTGCTGAGATGCCTCGGATGCTTACAGCTTGTGAGTGTCGATTTTCTGTCCTCCAACTCCCCTGAATTTGCTGATCCACCTCGATGTTTGCAGCGTGTGAGTGTTGATTTTCGGTCCTCTGATTTGTCCGAATTTGCTGATCCACCTCGGATGCTTGCAGCAAGTGAGTGTCGTCCTCCAACTCACCTGAATTTACTGATCCACCTCGGATGCTTGCAGGAAGTGAGTGTCGTCCTCCAACTCACCTGAATTTACTGATCCACCTCCGATGCTTGCAGGTTGTGAGCGTTGATTTTATGTCCTCCGATTCACCTGAATTTGCTGATCCACCTCGGATGCTTGCAGGAAGTGAGTGTCGTCCTCCAACTCACCTGAATTTACTGATCTGCCTCGGATTCTTGCAGCGCGTGAGTGTCAATTTTCTGTCCTCCGATTCACCTGAATTTGCTGATCCACCTCTGATGATTGCAGCGGGTGAGTGTTGATTTTCCGTCCTCCGATCCACCTTCATTTGCTGATCCACCTCGGATTCCTGCAGCGGGTGAGTGTTGATTTTCTGTCCTCTGATTCACCTGAAGTTGCTGATCCACCTCGGATGCTTGCAGGAAGTGAGTGTCGATTTTCTGTCCTCCAACTCATTTGCTGATCCACCTCGGATGCTTGCAGCCGGTGAGTGTTGTTTTATGTCCTCTGATTCACCTGAATTTGCTGAGATGCCTCGGATGCTTACAGCTTGTGAGTGTCGATTTTCTGTCCTCCGATTCACCTGAATTCGCTGATCCACCTTGGATGCTTGCAGGCCGTAAGTGTCGATTTTCTGTCCTCCGATTCACCTGGATTTGCTGATCCACCTCCGATGATTGCAGCGGGTGAGTGTTGATTTTCCGTCCTCCGATCCACCTTCATTTGCTGATCCACCTCGGATTCCTGCAGTGGGTGAGTGTTGATTTTCTGTCCTCCGATTCACCTGAAGTTGCTGATCCACCTCGGATGCTTGCAGGAAGTGAGTGTCGATTTTCTGTCCTCCAACTCACCTGAATTTGCTGATCCACCTCGGATGCTTGCAGCCGGTGAGTGTTGTTTTATGTCCTCCGATTCACCTGAATTTGCTGAGATGCCTCGGATGCTTACAGCTTGTGAGTGTCGATTTTCTGTCCTCCAACTCCCCTGAATTTGCTGATCCACCTCGGATGTTTGCAGCGTCTGAGTGTTGATTTTCGGTCCTCTGATTTGTCCGAATTTGCTGATCCACCTCGGATGCTTGCAGGAAGTGAGTGTCGTCCTCCAACTCACCTGAATTTACTGATCACCTCCGATGCTTGCAGGTTGTGAGCGTTGATTTTATGTCCTCCGATTCACCTGAATTTGCTGAGATGCCTCGGATGCTTGCAGTTTGTGAGTGTTGATTTTCTGTCCTCCTATTCATCTCAATTTGCTGATCCACCTGGATTCTTGCAGCGGGTGAGTGTCGATTTTCTGTCCTCCGATTCATCTGAAGTTTCTGATTCCACCTCGAATGCCTGCAAGGAAGTGAGTGTTGATTTTCTGTCCTCCAATTCACCTGAATTTGCTGAGCCACTCGGATGCTTGCAGGTTGTGAGTGTTGATTTTCTGTCCCCGATTTGCCTGAATTTGCTGATCCACCTTGGTGTTTGCAGGACGTGAGTGTCGATTTTCTGTCCTCCGATTCACCTGAACTTGCTGATCGACCTTGGATGCTTGCAGGCCGTGAGTGTCGATTTTCTGTCCTCCGATTCACCTGAATTCGCTGATCCACCTTGGATGCCTGCAGGCCGTAAGTGTCGATTTCTGTCCTCCGATCGCCTGAATTTGCTGATCCACCTCCGATGCTTGCAGTTGTGAGCGTTGATTTATGTCCTCCGATTCACTGAATTGCTGAGATGCCTCGAATGTTTGCAGCGGGTGAGTGTTCAATTTCTGTCCTCCGATCACCTGAATTTGCCGATCTGCCTCGGATGTTTGCAGGTTGTGAGTGTTGATTTTTGTCCTCCGATTCGCCTGAATTTGCTGAGATGCCTCGAATGCTTGCAGCAGGTGAGTGTTGATTTCTGTCCTCCGATTTGCCTGAATTTGCTGATCCGCCTCGAATGCTTGCAGCGGGTGAGTGTTGATTCTCTGTCCTCCGATTGCCTGAATTGCTGGATGCTCGGATGTTTGTAGCGGGTGAGTATTGATTTCTGTTCTCTGATCCTTCGTTCTAATTCTGCTGAGTGTGCGTTGGTGAGCATTGATTTCCGTTCTCTGAGTTCCATCCTTTTACTTGTGTCCCCATAGTCTCAATAATCCATGCCTCTCCATCTGTCTCAAAAACATTTCCCTACCCTGTATGTAATAAACTCTTTGATGTTGATCCCTTTTGACATGACCACAGAAGCATTCATTTCATACGACCTCCGGATTTGCAGAGTTGGTGCGGTTGGTGCTCATTTAACCACGCATCCATGTATCTGATCCACAGCCATATGCATTTGTGCTGAGCAAACCTTCACGAGGCCTCTGCCAATACAGAGACTTTCGCTCAAGCTTTTCCACAGCATTGGATGCATACGTCAAGTCCACTCTAATGCACGATGTTGTCAGAGAAATTGGGAATGGGTTCAGCGAAGTCGTGAGGATGAGGACGGGACGAGGACGAGGGTGCGAAGGCAAGGCAAAGGCGAAGGGCTTTCCGACTCATTATCAAACACCGCCTTCGTATGTGATGTTACACGGCTATCCAGCAACATCGGAATTTGACGGGTTTGATGACCGGTGGATTCCAAAGCCGTTTTACCATCGCTAAGTATTACAAACGGATCTGCGGTGTGAAACATGACTTTCCGGGCCTTTGCTTTGGCGAAGGACGTCTTTGGTCTTTGGGATGCACTTACTAGGGCGTCTAGTCTCGGGAGCGATATCCGAAGTCTTGGCAGCCAGTTTCATTTCATCATGAACTTTTGAAGTTCTGGTAAGTCACTTGCATTCAACTGCCATACTTCATCAATCCATCGGATGCCAATCTTACCAAATAGAAGGAAATTGGGGAAACGGTTGGAAATAGCCCGAAAAATTCTGAGGGATTTCATCGGTTGGAGCCCGATTTATCGGCCAATGAGTGTGGAAATCGGACTCCAAAGTGAACCTGACTTAGGTAAAGTGATTATAGAGGATATTCCAATGTGTAGATGTTCAAGGAATTGAAATCTTTACAAGTCTTCCAGACTCCGCTTCATCAGCGATTTGAGGCATCAAGTGGCTGTTGCTCTCGACTTCCATTTTCTCGCCTTTCATTTTCTGTGGTCCGTAGCAAGCTTCCGCCCCCTGCCGCTTGTCCTCAATACTATGCTCCCCACCGCCTGGTGTTCTCAAGCTCTATATTCCTCTGATTCAAGCCCCCTGCTTCACAGCAAGCACGAACTCAAGATTCGCTCGTCACCTTCCGTTTCACAGTGCGCTCTTCCCGGACGCATGCATTTATCTCGGGCTGTGTCACGATGGCCAGCCGTTTCCTTCCTCTCTCCTGCATGCTACTTGTGCAACACAACACTTCCCGCCATTTTTTCTCTGATTTTTCGTTCGCCAGACATTATGGATATCCCGAATCCAGCACTCAGGCCACCGGGGGCGAGTAAGCATTGCCACTTACATTTCCTTCTCATATGATGTTCCATTCCGGTCCCGCTCCTCGTTTGCCGGGGTCACGCGCCCCTGTCGCACGGAACGTACGTCCTTTTAATAAATGTGTTATGTGTTGATGTACGACTCATCTCGTCATTTGTAGCAGTATCCCGCACATATGCCTTTTTTTCTTCTTGCCATTGCCACTACAGTAGGCTCCCAGTTGAGCACATCAGTCCTTGTTCGTATTCGTAGTAGTCTGCCGATATACGATTTTGTGCCCCATCTTATGCATATAATATACATCTAACAATTCTGGGTTAGTGCCTATTCACTCAATCTTGTCGAGACTTTGCGATAGATCATGAGTGTCTCCCTGGTAAGGCGAAACACAGCGGCACATGTACAGTATTCTGCGTTGCCGTCTCGCTTAGACTTGCGCCTTTCAAATTCAATCAGCCGAAAGTCATACCGCAAGGGTCTTTATAATTAGACAGGATGCGCATGCGGCCCATGCGGCTTCTGGACATTGTGCAAAGCCACCCCAAAACAGAAGATATGGGCCTCAACAACATATATCTCACTAGAATACATGTAGAACACGTGTATAGTAGACCATCGTATATTGAGGCTGTCCGGGTAGAACACAACAGTATATTAGAGGAGCCAACAATTCAGCGGCTTGAGCGATGCCGTGAAAAAAAACGGGTTTCCCGAGCTGTCCTCGCAGATGAATTCCACAGTACTGAAGATTTAAGTGTTTCAGGCGTCGAATAGAAGCTTGGAGATGTAATGATGGTGTTTAACTCAAAATAAACACAAACCCACTGCGGATTTGCACAAGAGCCAAAAGCCACATGCGGCTGTGCGCATCCTGTCTATTATGTCGCAAAAAAATTAAATTGCACGCAACGGCTCCGAATATGTTGGGGCCGTTGCAAGGTCATTAGGTTTTAAGCGGCTTGCAGCACGGATGTCAGTTCTTGAGATCACTTGCAAGCCACACCGTGGCTCTCTAGGTGTCTCAAGGTTCCCGGACCAAATGGTCTTCCAGGGTGTCGAAAGCGGCACTTAGCGCAACAGCTCGACGACGTTGGTTCTCGTCATTGTATCACTTACAAATTACAATCCAAGAAACAGTGTATATTCAAAGATGCGTAACTATACACATTTAAAGACAATGTGAAATCGGAACATACCAACCAAGACGGGGAGGTCAGCGCAGTGTATTACTGTCAAAAGCTAAGTGGGCAGACATGGCAGACTGAGAATGAAATACGTACAGATGAAAATAAATATTCGCAGGGCCTACGCAGGCATGTCAGTGTCGCCATATTGAACAGCGTTCAGAAAACTCACCGGCCATACCCACAGCGTTTCTCGGAGATGGCACCGACGTGGCGTGGAGTACTAACTCCACCATGACACACACCCGCTTCGGATCCATGAACGCGCATTGAGCGCAATTGATACTATCCCTCTGCAAAGATTCTTCATTCCCAGAGAAGAAGTGGCTCGCACTGAAGGGAGGGGTGTACGAGACGAAGAGAATGAGGAGAAGGAGGTAAAGGGAGGGGAGATCAAAGACAAATACGGATCAGCTTACCTCAGGGTTGAGTAGATCCAATGCACACTCCTCTCCTCTAATCCATGCTCCCGGGTCGCGGACGGCGTGCGAGGGGCTCGTTGTGCGAGGGTTCGTTGACAGGTGGTGAATAGTGGTGGTGAGACGGAAACAAGAGAGGTGGAGTCACGGTGTCACAAAGTGGCTGTTGATATAGCACAGCCTGACCATGACATCATTTGCTCCACACTGTGGTGGTGTGCGACTTCGTCTTAAAACACTTCGCGCGGCGAACCCAATGCCGATTCGGAAGCAACGGACTCGGCTATGTTCAGTTCTCGCGCGGGAACTTGCAGCTCAACAACTTGAATACTCGGTGACTCCTGTCGTCTGCGCCCGATACACTCCCGACTCCCAAACGTACATTGATGTCATTGATTGTATAGACGAGGAAATGTATCTCGTAAATAATATCGACTAGATTTCCTTTGTAACATAGGGTACTGGTGGGGGAAAAACTTGTCAAGTCCTGCGTACCTTCAAGTTGCCACGGCTTAGAACTCCTTGCGTGTTATACCATTCCTTGTGACGGCTTGTGAGCGCCTCGAAGCCCTGGCTGAGTGGCTTGCAACTGCCTGCAAGCCCTCTCAAGGCCCCAAGTTGATTCAAGCCGTTGCAAGTAATCTGACTTTTTTCCGACATATGTACCGAATCAGACTATGCATTTCTCTCTGTGCCCCAGCAGTGGTGAACCAACTCGATCGAGATTTTGAATTACGAGCTATCACTTGAGTTCGTGAGTACTCTTGCCTCTTGCACTGCCTCTGTTCCCAAACGTCCGTAGGCTGATTCCTATTTTATTTAGATTGAGCGTTGTAGGATGGGGAGATCCTCACTGGCCATGGGATACATGTCAGGATGGTTTGCATGTTCCCCGCGCATTTGCTACAGTGAGTGAGTGAGTGCTTCTCGCCTTTGCTTGCTAGTTGAATTAATATTGTTAACAGCGCGGCAATTCTGAGCCCCATTACGACTCGCCAAATTGTCTCGCCACTTCCGCCTGAACTATAACTACGATTGACCAGTGGAAAGCTCGCACATAAAAAAAAACATGCTCGTTTGGCGAAGCGAAATGTTTCCTGTTTCTTTCAACAGTTTTCGTACTGGAATCAGAATCAGAATCTGGGCTGGATGGACTGGACAGTGGCAATTTGAGTATGTGTCCCCGCTGAAGACAATGAGATCTACCATAATAAGGCGAGGCTAACAATATTTACGGTGTTCGGGCTACGAGTTCCATGCATTTCGTTCTCGGATTCGTTTTCCTTTCCGACAAAGCTTGCTCGGATATCGTTCAACCTGATTTGAACCCAGAGTCGAACCCGGCCTTTCGGCCCGCTCGATGCGACCACTCACGTGCTGTTGACGTCGGTGATTGGCGCCTGCCTACCGCCGTTGTCGCTCTCGCTTCACCTCGTACGACGTGGACGACGGCCACGACAACGATACCATGAACGTCAACGGGCACCACTCGCAAGCCGACCACACCCAAGCCTACCAGCGCCTCGCGCGCTCTCCTAACCCTAACCCCGCGCAAGGGACTCCTTCGAGCTTCGCACAGCGCCAGGCGCAGATGTACTCGGCTCTGAGCCAGCAGCAGGCATTGGCTGCACAGGCGGATATTAGTACCATTACACAGAGGAGGCAGGACTTGGATGAGCTTGTCCAGAGGAGGCACCAGGAGGCGCAGCCGACCCCGGACGCACTGACGGCGGAGCAGCGGAAGGTGTACGAGTACATCTGGGTACGGGAGCGCGCTGCTAACAGGGATGCGAATCCGAATCCGAATCCGAATCCGAGTTTCACTGCGCACGGCGGGCACGCGCACGCGCACCCACAAGCGCACCCCCAACAAGTTCGCACCCAAGCTTACCCTCGCACCCAAGCAACATCGACCTCATACCCGACGCTCAACCCGTCCTCGGGCGCGAAATGGATCAAGCCGCTGACGCAGGCGCGCCTGGGGCAGTTCAACGGCGGGCACTTTGGGGACGTCAACCTCGGCGCAGTGTTGTATGAGCGGAAGGAGGATTCGGAGGATTATGTGAAGATGGAGGTGTACGTCCTTCATTAACTCGCTCTATCCTCTATTTTATTCCGGTCCCCAATATCGCTAACACACGGCCACAGCTGGTCCGCCCCCGCCCTCACCAAACCCACCTTCGCCGAAGCCATGTCCCACTCCTCCGACTTCCGCGCTGCACACAAAGGCCACGTATTCGGGCCCTCCTGGTCGAACCACTGGTTCAAGATCACGCTCAAGGTGCCCGAATCAGAGCTCGGCGCGTACGAAAGGGTGACGTTCGAGTTTGACCCGGGGTGCGAGGCGATGATCTTCGACACCTCGGGCATGCCTCTGCAAGGTTCGTTTCTTCCTCTTTCCCTCTCCCCTCTTCCTTATTATCCCTTCAACTAATACTAATACAACGCAGGCAGCTACGCCGGCGACCGCCGCGTCGAGTACATCATCCCCCCCTCTGCGCGCAAGGCGGGGGAACATAAGATTGTGATTGAGAGCAGCTGTAATGGCATGTTTGGGATGGCGGGTGGGGGGATTGGGCCGCCTGATGTGAGTCTTATTTCTTCTTTCGCTGATTCGACGTCTTTGGTTCCGTTTTTGTGGGAGGGGGGCTTTTTCTTTGACGGGCAGGGAGGGGCGTGTTTTTATTTATTTCGCGCTACCTTCATAGATTCACGATATATACTATACCGTCTTACCTACCTACCTACCTTCCCGACTCGCGATACTGTTCCGTTTCTTCTCTTCTTTACGTCGGCCTTTCTCTCTCCGCTCTTCTTTTTCTTCCGATCTTTCTATTTTTTTTTGGCGCCTTTTGTTTTGCCTTCCTCCCCTCCCCTCCCTTCCCTTCTATCATTTTACTGACATGATTTTAAACCCACAAACTATCCTTTTACTGACATACTTTTTAAAAACACAGCCCAACCGCTTCCGACTCGACCTCGCCGACATCGTCGTCCCCAATCAGGACGCGTGGCGCCTCCTGTGGGATTTTACCACGCTGAGGGAGTTGGTGGATACGTTCGGGGAATATGGTGCCTCGAGTCTTCTCGCTTCCTTTCTTTTGCGCTTTGTCTTCATATTTCTCTTGTCTCCGATGTCTTTTAAGCCAAAACCCTAAGTTGATATGTATCCTTCGCGACCTCTCTTCGGCGTTTTCTTTATTCTGATTAACTCACAACTTCCTTGAGGTCCACAATTGTTCTCGCGGAGAGCAGCCTGCGGCTGCGAACCAACCACCACACATTCACCAGCCGCATGCCAGCGATGCCGCGCCCATTCAGCCCGAAGAGTTCGATGCAGCCAAAGGGAGACACGCCATCTGTGCATGTCTTTTTGTGCACAGTGTACACGAATTAGTATGTACCTCGACAATGCAGTACACAAAACAGAAGTTGCTCCGACAGGCGTCGTCAAGGTTGCACCACTATTTGGGCGTGCGCGGGGTGGACTTCTTCGTTGCATGCTATATGTACAGTAGTAGATATGTAGTCTCTATTGAATATATACGTTTTGCCAACTTTCTTAGTCTTCTACCAACGTTCGATGAGATTTGAGCCGTGAAATGCGTAGGAATTGCTCGGTAATGACAAGGCAATCAGTCGTTAATCTGGTTGAATTTCTAGGCACCGTTGTCGGGTAATCGAGGTGACAGAGGTAGGAAGCATCAGGGTGAAGCGCCGTTGTCCTCGACCTACATCTTCTTAAGGCTCGGACAGTGCGACACCCGGCCAGCACTGCAAGAATCAGCACACAGCGTCGCACAAAGGCCGCCTGCCGCGGTCCATGCAGTTCAACACCAAAGGATAGACGCGTATACCGCACCACTTCGCACCCGCTCCCAAATCCCAAACTCCCCACACAGCGCAAAAATCCAAACTCCCAAGTGCGCGCCTCCCTCCTCCGCATCACGCCCCGCGTCGGTCTTCTTCACCCATCAGCACGCCCGTTGTACGCACTCCGCCCCCGCTCCGCCTCCGACATGCCCGTTGCTCTTGACCTTCTCGCGTGCGCGGCGATGGCAGTCCTATGCCGCGTGTACTGCTCGAACTCGTATGGCAACAGCGCAGCAGGGAGTGGCATGGGCGGATGCGGAGGAGACAATGTTGCCAATATTGGGGGACGATGAATACGGGCATGGGGCTGGCAGAGAGCAAGGCGGCATTGAGGGGGGCGCGGACGGCGGTGCATAGGAGCATAGTAGGACGGCGAACCGCGCGGGCCTGAGATAGCGTAGAAATCCAACGTCCATACGTCCAATGTACGAAGAGGCCTGCGATTGCGGTCGCAGCTGCGTCCGTCCGAGGCTCCGGGCCAGCGGGAGGAGGGCTCGATGTATATCGCGAAATGTGATTGCATGCAAGCACAGGCGGAGCCATAAGCGGACTGGAACGCGGAGGCGCGGACTGGTCATAACACCGGGCTGGTTATAGACACGAGAGAGCATACACCTCACTCGCATGAGCAGCAGATTCGCGTATCGAGTGGCGGGCGGCAAGAAGAACCTCGCCGTCGGTTTGGGATGGTGGAAAGCTGGGAGTCGCGCGAGTGAAGAGTGGGACAGCGGTCCAGCGAGCGCATTGAGGCGAGATCGCTGGGAAGATGTGCTAGCGGGTACGGCGGAGGCGAGTGGATGATGCACGGGGTTCTTCGAGCGCTCGATCGTTGATGCAGGCCAAGCGACGGAGGGGTTAAGACACGGTTGCAGCGATTCGACGGGAAGGGAGCGGGTGTTCGCTGTGAGGGCACGTTAGTATGTCGACGGACAGGCACCCCTCCCAACTCCGCGACACCACGTCTGTACAACAAAGCGCAGGTACAAGCACTTTTTTTGTTGTAGCGTCTGTTTATAAGAGACTACCGCGTCTGGCAGAGCACCTGCAGAAAACTGCAATGTTCAATTTGGCATGGTCTTTTCAAGCAATTAGGCCAGCTGTTCACTTCGTCTATGTTGACCATGAGTATTTGTACTCTTTTGAAGAGACTTGTCACCTTGAGCCTAAAATATCAATTCTGAATCATCCAATCTTCAGCTTGAGTCTCTAAAATGTGACTGTTGGGTGTTTGAGCTTGAGCCGGAATATCAACCTTAACGTTGAGTTTTGAGTAATATTTAATATAAAAAGCAGAAGGCACTTATCAGTCTCTTGATTCAGGATAAACCGCGCTGCGCTCATGGAGTAATGAATTTACCGTTGTTATGGGTCTATCTACTTGAGATTTTACTCGAATTTCTTCACCTTATTTTGGTGTGAAATTTGCAGTGTTGCTTGGCTTGCTTGGGAATCGGTAGCCTGCGAGTCTTGCTTTATTTTGAATCTTGAGTTTGAGCACTCAACTGGCTTGGTTTTCAGTTGAGTAAAGCCATAAGTCTGGTTCAATATTTTGTGTTGCGAGTTGTGCTTGTGCTCGAGGGCATTCATTGAGTTCGTATCTCTGACATTGGGTTCTTCCAGCCACCAAGCTTCTCGAGTTGGACATGATACAAAAACGTCGAGTCGGACGCGACATACATCAGACTTGTTGAGATTCTCATAGAGATTATAACTTGTAACCTCTGATACTCCGTCGAATAAAATCAGGACTGTAACTCACAAGGAGTACTACAGAACAGGGACTACCAAACTACTACTACAGCTACGCATATCCTACACAGTTGTTATATGCTCGAAATTAAACCCCAAAGTGTACGAAGGGCACCAGCGTAAAATGATTGTTTGCTCCAGACTGCTCTCGAAGCTTCTTAATGGCGAGATGCAGCGCCTCAGCTGCCCTGGTTGGATCTGGAGGTGATGCCTCCAATAGATGGGCATAAACATCACCAGCAACTTGTGGGGCATCATTGTCCATCATAGACCACATTGTCCCTATGACACCTCGGTATCCCGCTAGTAAATGCCAGCGGCGAGATGAACTGACTCATCTTGGAGCGCTTGGGAACCAGGGGCAGTTTGACATGCAGAGAGGAATGCCAGGTCGGCATTTGGGAGAGATAGCTGGATAATGTTTGAGAGTGTCAACTGTGAGCTTCCAGCCAGGAGGAGGGCACTTTCAGTTGGAGAGGTGCTCTGCACAGCATGGCAGGCAAAATGGACCCATCTGGACTCCTTCATTCCCTTCCGAACATTTCCTATCGTGGCCATATCTTCATCCAACCACAGAACCGGAACTTTTCCCTCAGCATACTGCTTGATACATTTGATTTCGTCCTGAGTTCCTGGGATGTAGGACCGTCCCTCGGCCGATGGTTGAGTGACAGCAAGGATTTGAAGGTCTCCCTGGGATTCAGATTGTGGGCGAAACCCTTGGATCAAGGCAGTCAACGATGGTGTATAGGACGAAATCAGGAAGTCAGATAATTTGGAGCCAAATGCTTGGTCCTTGCTGTAGAGTCCTGCAGCATGGATGGGAAGCAATGCAAGTGGCCCAGTTGGACACCACCAGATACGTCCCAAATCTTGGCTCGCTGGAGTCTATAGATATCATTAGGACAGGAATCAATCTGTTCATTCAAATAGCTTACCTTAATTGCGAGTGCATTCAGGACTGGGTGAACAATTTTAAACCAGAGCTCAGAGAGAATATAGGAAATGGTATCATCTGGTGCAATATCTCCCTCACGGGAGCTATGCAACCTATCACTGTGTCTGGGAGGTCCCACAATTGATGCCAGAAGTCTGGCCAAGGCCTGTGCTTTCTGGATTGAGAAGTCACTTAGTGGAACATGGATGACTTCATCTGCAAGACCTGGCATGAGGATCAGAGCATCACATCCATGTGCACTAGTATTCAAGATTACAACAGGACCCTTGTTGGCAGCGAGTGAAAGCTCGGAAATTGGCTTTGATAATAGGAACCTCTTGAATCTTGGCAGCACTCTGATCTGCTGTAGGACACGATTCCTTTTAAGAGCGAGGTCATGAGATTGCTCTGCAATGGACTCAAGCGACTGTCGTTTGATACCATCAGTGCCAGCATTGCTCTGGGTGTCAGCATTCCCTAATGAGGTGGAGAGAGAGATAAGCTGATCAGCAAGGTCAGGATGGCTCTTCCTCAGTTCATCTACTGGTGTGTGCAGATTGAGCAGCTGACCCCAGACACCTGAACGACCCTGGTCAAGCCACTCCACTGCCTTCTGGTAGTCATGCACTGCAATTGCAGCTGAAGCAGCATCTCTCACAACTGGGCCCACCTGCGAGAGGTGATGATGCTGATCGGTTATAGACAGCCCGGGCCATGCCAATTCAGGCAGAAGTTCAATGGCAGTAGTATATGCATGGAGTAAAGATGAGGGTTGGTGTACTTGGGCATTTTCTGCCCACCTTCTGGCTGCTTCAAATCGTATGCTGGGAGGCCTGGTTGCTGAGCATGCAGCTGAAGGGTAGCAAAGTAGCAGCTGCTGAGAGTCTGAAGGATTACCAAGCCGCTCCAAGCGACGGGAAAGCGAATTTCCAAGGTTGTTCAGGAAAGAAGGTTTGTCAGGGTGGCCATCTGGAGTGAGCTGGACAGCATCCTCAAACATCAAGACAGACTTGTTGATGTCGCTGAAATCACCAAGCTGCTCAAAGCGACCCAAAAGCGAATTGCCAAGGTTGTTCAACCTGAAAGGCTTGTCAGGGTGGCCATCTGGAGTAAGTTGGATAGCATCCTCAAAGATCATGATGGACTTGTTGAGGTCGCTGAGCTCACCAAGATGCTCAAAGCGACAGAAAAGCGAATTGCCAAGGTTGCTCAATCTCCCAGGCTTGTCTGGGTGACCATCTGGAGTGAGTTGAGCGGCATCCTCAAACATCATGATGGACTTGTTGAGGTTGCTGAGATCACTGAGCCGCACAAAGCAACAGAAAAGCGATTTGCCAAGGTTGTTCAACCTCCCAGGCTTGTCAGGGTGGCCATCTGAAGTGAGTTGGACAGCATCCTCAAACATCATGATGGACTTGTTGAGGTTGCTGATATCACCAAGCCGCTCAAAGCGACAGAGAAGGGAGTACCCAAGATTGTTCAACCTGGATGGCTTGTCTGGGTGGCCATCCTGAGTGAGTTGCATCAACCGAGTGAGTGCAGAGATTGATGTATTCAATGAAGCAACTTCGCCACAGTGTTGGTAGTTGGAACATTCCAAATCCCCAAAGCACACAAGGTAAGCTGGGAGATCTGGATCATCATTGGAAAGCTCATTAACAATCCACTGATAGCTGGATCTCGCAGCACGGAAATATGAATCCCCAACATCAACAGAATGAGCCAGGCACTTCAGAGCAAGCTCTTTGTGTGACAAAAGCAATGACACTTGCAGATCATGTCTGATGTTTTTCCCTGTCGCAAATTCGACAAAACTCTTGTGAAGATGAGGAATTGTCTCCCGAGTAATACTATCTGTCCCAGTCGCAAGAACAGTCCGAAGTTGTTTTACAAAATGGACCACATCAACAGGTCGATGGTTTTCTGTCTTTCGCAAATCTAGAACTTTTTCCAGGACACCCAGAGAAAATGGTGTATTGAGAGCTACAATGGATCCTACAATTCGACGGAAAGTTTCCGATGCCCACGGATCTGTTGTGCCGGGATACATCTTCTCGAGTATGGTGCTGTACAAAAGATTGATATCATCCATCCCATTCTCATTGAGCTGATCAAGAACATCATCAAGACATTCTGAGCCATAGCTCTCAATCTGAGAGTGAATGTATTTTATTGCAGTAGTTGCCCAAATAAAAAGACCAGAAGCCTGGAGACACAGTTTCTGCATCTTTTCTTCCCTAGGCCACTCAGTCAGTTCATGTTCATCCACTATGTCCGGATCTTTTGTTTGAGGAAGGATTCTACATCCTCGATGGATGATCTGTTAGTGGCACCAATACTAAGATGTTTAGTGTCTGGAGCAGTGGCCCATGAGCCTCGTATGACCTCATCCTCCCGGCTGGAGATGAGAATCTTTATGTTTGCTGCAAGGTGGGTGGTCATTTTGGATAAGAGTTTTGCCAAGACAGAGAGTTGTCTTGCATCAACTTCATCTAAAGCATCAACCACAACAACAATAGCTTGGTTTGGAGTGGCCTTAGATGCAAAGCTCAGGGGTTCTCTGAAGAGCTGCTCTGCAAGTGTTTCGGTGACAGAATCTACAAGTGAGAACTCTTCTTGAAGAGCAAGGGAAATAACACGAGCAACATCAGAAGATTGTTCGGCCAGTTGGAGTGCTATAGAAGGGAAGAAATTTTTGATATTTGTGGTGCTTTGGTAGTTCCGGCTGATGAATAATTGTGCCAACAAGTTGTTAGAATCCTTGAGTTTCCCGCACATAGTGGCAGAAATAGTCGATTTCCCAGACCCAGCCTCACCTGTAAGCCAGAGGAAGTGTGAAGCCCCAGTGGAAAAATCTGACACCCAGTTATCAATTTCGTCAAGAGGTTCCACACGGGTGCCAGGGGAACAAAACTCTTTGCCCTGCTCTTGGTATCCTGAGTTGGCAACAATAAATGGACGGAGTTTCTTCTCAATGAACGTGCGATCCTGAACGATGAAAGAATTATTGCCATGTACTTCCAGGGAGATCATAAGAACATACCACTAGGAATTGCTCTTCAATTCGTGTCTGTCGGACGTATGCACTGAGGTTACGAATCTCCTCCAGTATCTTTTCAATCTCCCCGTGTGCCGTGTCAATCTTGTCCGATAGCAAATCATGGCCCTTCAAAAGATTGACCACTGATAACCGCTGGTGACACAAATAATATGTGAATTGGTTCGGATGGTATGAAGGGTCCTCACCATGAAACACCCTGTGGCCTCATCAAGCCGCGATTGAAATTCTTGGATCTTGCTCTCCACATTGAACATCTTTAGAGATAACCGACCACTCCCCTGATTACATTCAATACCTCCAAATCAAGGCACCAAATCTCAGTCCGAAAAAACACGTACAAGTCTCACATTTGCCCATTGAAATATTTCATCGATTATATCTCTTATAGAACATTATGAGCAAAGTTCTATGAAGCATGGCAATTTCCCTCACCGAACATTCTCCAGGTTCTCCCAGGTTTCCACAGTAAACTGTCCTGCATTACTGTCCTGGAATGCCTTCAAGACATCTCCAATCCACTGTACTATCTTCTTGGCAAATTTTACAGCAGCGGACTTGGCTGTTCGGACAGTCTAGGATTCAATCCATGAGATTTTGTGAACAAAGATTTGAAAGGCACAACACACATTGCCCAGCTTGACAAGGCCTCCCAATCCCTGTACAAGAGAACGGGCTGGGAAGGGACTATCCGGAATAAACCCCATCAAGTCCTTGCCAGAATCCAAAGCTGTGCAGATGCTTTCGAAGACAGTGTCAAGTTTCTCGTCAGGATTGTCCTTTATCCACTCGTCAAGGGCAACCAGGAACGGTTTATCTAGAGCCCAAGCATCCCATGGAGGTGGTATCGATGTCGGCGTCATTGTGGTCAAGAAGAAAGAGCTCACGCTCCCAACACGTTGCAGAGGGTCCATGGTGCTCAACACGTAATATGTTGATCTGCCATACGTCAAAGAAGCAGATAGAAGATGCTTATCAGTCCTTGTGACCAAAACTTACGGTCCTCGACGCCAATGTGGACAGCCTGAGGACAGACATAGATCCGAATTGCAGATGCATGGGTATCGATGTCGGCGTCATTGTGGTCAAGAGGAAAGAGCTCACGCTCCCAACACGTTGCAGAGGGTCCATGGTGCTCAACCCGTAATATGTTGATCTGCCATACGTCAAAGAAGCAGATAGAAGATGCTTATCAGTCCTTGTGACCAAAACTTACGGTCCTCGACACCGATGTGGACAGCCTGAGGACAGACATACATCCGAATTGCAGATGCATGAAACGTTCTTAAGGCCATCTGTAAATATGAGATCCAGCTGGGTGACGAGCTTCGAACCCCAAAATAAATCATCGCCGGTTGCAGCGGCTGACGGTGGCATTTTCATTTCTCTTGACAATCTCGCATCGCAGTTAAACAGATGATAGAGATATGACATTGGGTGCGAAGAGCCATAAATATCCTTATGGTGCGCGCCGCTCAGTGGCCACTTCTTGCGTACTATTGCCAAATTGGCCGACCGATTTTTAAAAGGTTACCCTCAATTTAACCAGTTTTTGGGATGCAAACCAAAGGTTTGAGCGATTTGAACTTAGACTGGAAGCAGTATTGGCTGCTCAAAACCACATCCTGAAGGACTTCGAGGCCCTGGCATGCCGTAGGTAAGATAGTCGGAATTTATGAGTGACTGCCAAATCGATCAATCACGAAACTTATAACTCATCTATTAGTTTTCATAAAGCTACAGCCCTTTTGCATAATTACAAGTCCGTGAAGTAGGGTGAGTTTATTCACTCGCGAGCAGTGGAAAACCATTGCGAGCTACGAGCTATCACTGGAGGTCGTGGCTACTCCTGCCTCTTGCTCCGCCTCCGCCGCAGGTCGATAACTCTCATTTCATTCAGATTCCGCGTTTTAGAACGGAGAGACCTGCACTGGGATTATAATACGTCAAGATGGTTTGCGTATTCCCGTCACTGTTGCTACATATGGTGAGTGCCTTTCACCTCGTTCGCCTTTGCTTGCCAGTTCAATTGTGTCGCTACTTCCGCCCGAGCTGGAGCTACGATTACCTAGTCGAAAGCTCGCATCAATGTCTTTCAAAGATGTAGTCCGAAAAAAAAAAAAAATTTCACTTTCGTGTTCACCACTGCCTCGTTCGACTCAAATTGACCATGGTCAGTCGACGCTCGAAATCGCCGACGGATCCAACTTCTCGAGTTCTCGAGTTCTCCGTTATTTTGGGAATCCTCATATGATGGATACCAAATTTCTCTAATAGTCCGGATTCCCTAGTCGCCAAACATGACTTAGGCCTAAGTATTCCCGTCGCCTGGGTTTTTTTATCTGCGTACGCCCCTCCAAAAGAAAAAGAAAAAAACAGAGAGAGAAACGAAATCCGCCACAACCTTGGGTTCATATAGGTGTATTCATCTCCTATAATGGTGTAGACGCACAGCGCGCGCCACCAGGTACTGTACTCCTTTAGGTCAATCCAGTGTTATTTATGGTCTATGGATGGTGGACTGAATATTCATCACCTGCACATGCATTGGCCCTGGGGCGTTTCGGGGGAGTTGGAGGTTGTATCGAGGCCGGTACAACGGTCGCACCCCCAAAGATTAATCTTCAGCCTTAATAGCATGGGAATCCCACATACTAATAACAGCTAACTTATTGAGTGCAAATAATACATAGGATTAATTGAGGATTTTACTGTCAGGATTCTGTAACGAAGGACTCTCTACCGGATGCGCCTCACGGGATTAATCTCAAGTATACAGTCTCAAACTAGGAAGCGCAACACAATAGAAGCGCAACACTAGGAATTACGTACCTTTGAAGTTTCCGACTAGGTCCCAAATTTATAGGAGCATGGTAGGGTATCATATCATCCTGCCCACATAAGGATTTGTGCGAAAAGCTCCTGTGAAGCCCTCAAAATTGCGATGTTTGTGGCCGCATCTCACAGCCTCGAATCCCGACTTACCAGACTTTTCCCTTTTTCTGTGTTCACAGTACTTGCTGGCATATGACAAATTCGTTGAATTGGGGGGTTTTCAGCGTCCCTGATTACAGATATGTAGGTTGAACCACCAAAAAGCATACCCCCAGGACTACAATACGAAGTGTTGCGCTTCTACATTATTTGGGCATATTTGAAGTGTCGGAAAGATTTGCCTCGTTTTCAAGAACTACTCAATGCTGCTCTCAAACGTAAATTGTGCCGTGGAATAGATATCAATTCGATCCAAAATACAATTTGGACCGAGTGATTTGCGCGAGATTTGGCTCACATATTCATGAAACAGCCTGATCGTTGCGGTTCCTAGTTTGAGACTGTATCCCGGATACCGTCTCAGAAAGAAATAATCCTTTGTTGAGTGTGGCTATCCACAAGGAGATTGCGTCGTTCTGTTCAGGATTATGGAGCAGATTGGAGGATTATTATCAGGATTATTAAAACACTATGGGAATAGGATTATCGCACCATAGGGGATTATCTGCAAGAATAATTGTGCGGTTGGGGATTACCTGTTTGGACGGATTAAGCAGCGATGTATTCAGGATTATTGAGTGTCCGGTCTTCGTGGCTCTTGCAAAGGTCAGTAAAACTTACGGTAACACAATCACGTACCCAGAAGACTTCACATTGGAAGGATGTGCTTGCCCTTTTATGCTGTCAATTGTTGACAGTGCACCTTTCGGGACCGCCGAGACGTACGAATTGCAGGAGTGTTGCAACGCGAATCTTCAATGTGTACAGCTGAAATCGTGACCCATGTCAGTCAATGCAATGAACCTCATCGATGCCGATGCAACTTGAAAGAGAACACAGGTCAAGCAGCTCAAAAATGGGACCACAGAAGAAGAGAAGGTTGAGTTGTCGAAGTTCATGAAGGTGCGAAGACCAATTCAATGGACATGTGATAGTCTCGTTATGCCACTCGTTTTAATGCTAACCCCGGGCCGTACGAACCATATTTCCTTGTTTCTTGCCACCATGTCCCGACGTCCCCTTCACCATCTTTGACCGGCTTGTTGGGGCTGTTGCTGAATACTTACTGTTGAAATCGGCACCATTTTCCAGCAGCCCGACTCTCCAGAACTGACCCGACATTCTTGGGAGTCCGATCAAAGCATGGGTGGCATTGGGGGAACTCATCGTGTGTTGTCCCTGCATTCGTGAATGTCGTCAATTGAATCCTCTGAGCTTAATGGAGTCTTAGCATCCTCTCAACCTACCCCTCTGGCACAGGTTGGGCACAGGATCCTTCAGTCGTCACACGAATTGATTCGTGAATGAAGTGTCCTGCAGTAAGCCCTCCTGAAAATAATCCCATGGCATTCTGAAATAATCCCCTGCATAATCCCCTGACTCGGGACCCTACTCCTCAGCTGATATCCGATAATCCGATAATCTTGCCGAGAGGATCATCTCGCGAGAAAATCCTAGATTAATCCTCGTGGGTTCCTGACTTCATAATACTGGCCACATAAATCTTGTGGCATCTTACCAGTTGCAGAATGCTCCAATAATCTCTTGGTGTCCCGATAATCTCGTCGAAGGTAACACTACGGATAATCTGGATTCTGACTTGCCGTGGCAATGATTGAATAATCTTGACCCTAGTGCTGGAGACAATCCTAGATTAGTCCTTTGTATTCTTTATACTAAAAACGATAAGTGTTATTAGTGCTGAGGATTGTTGTGTTATTAGTGTCTGGATTAATCACCATCACTGATATCACTGGCTGGTAGGTAGTGTCCCGCTCCACTTCCCCGCTCCCTCCATTCGATTAGATCTGATACGCAGACTCGGTGTCTCCTGCCTGATTTCGTGTCGGGCTCGTTTCCCTTCAACAAGCGTTTATTTCTCGTACCCGCCCTCCAAACAAAAGAATCCCTACGAGTACGGTGCGCTCACTGTGCGCATTTATTATATTGTTCTGTTTTCATCCACATACTGGTATGAACAAACACTTCTCACATATTGACTGGTACGGTATTGGTGAAGCGCCGCCGTCCGGAGACTCAAATCTCAAATTAAATGCAGTGTAAGTTTGAGGAGCTAGTTGATCTGCCAGTGAAGAGGCTGAGGCTCACCGAGTCCAACGTATTTTTCGCGACATTGGTAGAATGCATTTCGTCCTCGGGTCGGAAGCTTGAGCATTCGTAAATGGCTTCGTTTTACTTGTGAAATTTCGAACAAGCATGCTTGGCTAGCGTCCCAATATTTCTTGCCATTTGTCCTTGAACTCGGCCCATCGGCCCGTTCCATCCGATTACTCACATCACCAAAAGTGTAAAGATCTTTCAAGGACCTTGGGATAGCCTCGGAATAGCTGCAAGGCCTCACAAGGGTACCCTAGCCTCGAACACCCCATGGCAGGGGTATAGAAGGCACTATTGGAAATGACAAGGCCTTGGAAGGGCGCTCAAGGCTCAGACACCTTCCAGGGCCTTATGGTGTTTCCAAGCCACTTCCAAGGGTGCTCTGTTTCAGACAGAAGAAAAAAATATAACCATCATGTGGTATACCTTCTTACAAGTCAATACCTTTGTAGCCAGGCAGCTGCAACGCAGGAACTTTGAAGTTGCCAATTAATGACATTCGTGAGATTTGAACTCGCGACCTTACGAAAAAGAAGAAAATTGAAGAGAAGTAGTATTATAACTAGACTAAGTGACCAATTTCTAAGTTGCGAAGACGAGCAGACACATGGCTGCTGATGTTGTCCCATTTATTCTCTTGTCAATCACTCTGCTCAATCCGAATAGAGTCCCATTGAATTACATCTTGTTGGCATGGTGGGTGCATGAGTCAATGAAAAAATGGGGTACAGCTGGGGAAATTCCTTGGAAGGCTTGTTCAAGCCTTTGTAGTGCGTTGAAAGGCTATTGCAAGATCGCTCAAGGCTTGATGAAGCCTCCTAGGTGCATTGGGTGCCACATCCAAGGCTTGACTCCACCTTGGAGTTGCCTCGGAAGCTTCGTTCAAGGCTTGGTCGTCCTTGGGAGACACTTGGAAACAACTTGGAAAGGCATTCAAGGCTTGATGGCACTTGTGACCCCCTTGTGACCCCCTTGTGACCCCTTGCCGAACTCACCAGTCCTCGGAAGCTTTCGACACATTTGGTGATGCACGTGCTGTTGACGTCGGTGATTGGCGCCTGCCTACCGCCGTTGTCGCTACTCGCTTCACCTCGAACGACGTGGACGACGACGACAACGAACACCGATACCATGAACGTCAACGGGCACCACTCCCAAGCCAACCACACCCAAGCATACCAGCGCCTCGCGCGCTCTCCTAATCCTACCCCCGCGCAAGGGACTCCTTCGAGCTTCGCACAACGCCAGGCGCAGATGTACTCGGCTCTGAGCCAACAGCAGGCGTTGGCTGCACAGGCGGATATCAGTACCATCGCGCAGAGGATGCAGGACTTGGATGAGCTTGTCCAGAGGCACCAGGAGGCGCAGCCAGCCCCGGATGCGCTGACGGCGGAGCAGCGGAAGGTGTATGAGTACATCTGGGCGCAGGAGCGCGCTGCCAATAGGAATCCGAATCCGAATACGAATACGAGTTTCACTGCGCACGGCGGGCACGCGCACGCGCACCCTCAAGCTTACCCGCACCAAGTCCGCACTCAATCAAGCACCCAAGTTCGCACCCAAGCCGCAGCGACCTCATACCCGACGCTCAACCCGTCTTCGGGCGCGAAATGGATCAAGCCGCTCACGCAGGCGCGTCTGGGGCAGTTCAACGGCGGGCACTTTGGGGACGTCAACCTTGGCGCGGTGTTGTATGAGCGGAAGGAGGATTCGGAGGAGTATGTGAAGATGGAGGTGTATGTGTTTCTCTTTTCTATCTACTCTAATTTCTTCGTAATCACTAACCCACCTCCTACAGCTGGTCCGCCCCCGCCCTCACCAAACCTTCCTTCGCCGAAGCCATGTCCCACTCCTCCGAATTCAAGCCCGCACACAAAGGCGACGTATTCGGGCCCTCCTGGTCGAACCACTGGTTCAAGATCACGCTCAAGGTGCCCGAGTCGGACTTTGGCAAGTACGAACGGGTGACGTTCGAGTTTGACCCGGGGTGCGAGGCGATGATCATCGACACTTCGGGCACGCCTCTCCAGGGTTCGTTTCTTCCTCTTTCTTCTTCCTTATTATCCCCTCAACTAATACTAAAAACACGAACAGGCATAACAGGCGGCTACGCCGGCGACCGGCGCGTCGAGTACATCATCCCCCCCTCCGCGCGCAAGAAGGGAGAACATGAGATTGTGGTTGAGAGCAGCGCATGTTTGGGATGGCGGGTGGGGGGATCGGGCCGCCTGATGTGAGTGTTGTTTCGTTTCGGGCTTGCGTTTTGAGTTGTGTTTCGGGGGGTTTTTTTTTGTTGCTTTCTTTCGGTATTTCGAGTTTCGGGATTTGTGGCGCTATATCTTCGTATTTTCGTATTATCATGACCCCTTACCTATCCTTCCCGACTCGCGATATTGTTCCGTTTCTTCTTTCTTTCTCCGCTTTTTTCTGCTCTCCCTTCCTTCTCCTCTCCTCCCCCCTCCCATCCTTCCCTTTTATCTTTACTGACAAACAAAACAAAAAACAGCCCAACTGCTTCTTCCGCCTCGACCTCGCCGACATCATATCGTCCCCAACCAGGACGCGTGGCGCCTCCTGTGGGATTTCACGACGCTGAGGGAGCTGGTGGATACGTTGCCGGGGAATACGCCGTGCGTTCCTTCTTCTTGCCCGTTACTCCTCCTCCTTCTATTTCTTTTTCTTCGACGACGACTCTGTTTCGTTCTCGTTTCGTTCCTCGTGCGACGTCTTTATGTTATCTTTCGTTTCGTTTTCGTTCCCGTCGCTGCGGGACGAGACGAAATGAGATTCTTGTGCTTGAGGGCGATGCCCGTGCAAGTGTCCCCGCAACAGAGCGCGCAAAGTCGCACCGGGCGGAACGCTCCGCATACACCGCGGCATGCGACGAGGACACGCGGGGCAGGGGGCATCGCATCTGCGAGGAGACAGCAGTCTATGGGTGAGCGAAGGCGGGCGAGGTGAATGTGTGCTGGCGTACGATAGATATCTCACGCTCTCGCCCTTCCCATATCCTTCGCCCGAATCCAGCTGCACGCAACGACCTCTGCGTTGGTGACGACCACCGCAGAATAGCAGGGCATATGGAAGAAATAATAGCAAAATAAATACCTACCTTCCTTGTGCGCTCATGGTCTACGGCTTGATATGATAAGGGTCCGCTTCACGTCTCAGAAGAGGCCGCCGTGCGGCTGCGGCTTTGACATATGCACATATGGAGAGACGAAACAACCGTAAAGAAAGAAACTCGGCCGGTGCAGGAGTAGAGGTATGCGAGGGTACAAACAGCACCAACGTTCCTCGTGGTCCAGCATACATGTCTACGTCGAGTGGAAGAGGCTCAGATGCATGTGCTGCGCGGAGGTGCGAAAATTCGCACCTTGCGGAACACGTGCGTCTCGGACTGCGACCTGTCGACAGCCTCATGCTGCTCCGAGCCTCAACACATTCGCACCACACGCGTTCGCAGGTTACGTGTACCCAATGTCCTTCCGTATGCACTGCAGAACACACACGCGATGGTGGCTCGGTATGTTGACTTGAGACAGATCTGAAGGGGTCCTGAAGGCGTGCCCCCAGGTCAAAAAAAGACGCCGTACGCACGCGGCGTCTTTTGTAGCATAGGTTTGAGTCATGTTCAGGCGATGGGAGAGAAATGATAAATAAACACGCACCTCTGGGGTGCGAGCACTTTTGCTGCGAGATTACTTAGGGTTGAGGGCTTGATTAGCGTGGGTGCTGTTGGCAGAGAGGTTGCTCCAGTGGACCTGTGGTTGAGGCGATGATGTGGCAAGAAGAAAGAGGGACGCGAAGAAAAAACTGCAGCGGCGAATTACCAACGACGGCGGCGCATAAACAAACGACCTCATGGCAGCGCCAAGAAGACGCGTCAATTGCACAGCCACATCGCGTCAATGCGCCAGTGCCGCGCCGGTCCGCGCCGGTCCGGCGGTCCGCGTCATTCTCTCCCGACACGAAGGCGTGGGGTGAAAGGCCTAAGAGCACATGCGTACGTGTTACATACAGGGTAGATCTATGTTCGGCAGGCCCAGAATGGACGTGTGGTTGATATTTTGCTGAGACGCGTCGAAACGGGTCAAAAATCACGAATCGCGATGACCATGTCATTTTCGAGTGGCCCAAGCCTTCGCCTGGAACACCTGAACAAAGATGAGGGCATCTGTAATATTGGAAGGGAACAAGCTTACAATAGATATGACCACTATTGGTTCTTCACCAGCTCTGAGTCTTACCGTATTTGAATATCCTGAGACTTACCGCACTGAATGTCCTCGAACACTGTCATCTGTCACCTGAGGTTTTACGTCCGCTGCTGTGTTCAACGTTGCCAATGGGGAGCTTCTCTGGTGTAAGTTCAATCCACAGGGACCGCCTGGTAATATATCCTCCTTCTCCTCCTGGAGTGGTAATAATGCACATTTCTTACCCGTTTTGCCGCATTTTCCTTTTAAAAAAAGCCCGCTGGGAGCCAAACCGTTAAATATTCTTTCGAGCCCCCGAGACCTACACTTCACCATCACTAACGTCCAACTTTTTCTTTCATGTTCTGCTGCACCCAACCGGCAGCAAAAGCTCAACTATGTTAATTCGAATACTGCGGGATACATGAACAAATGTTTAAGACTTTCCTCGCCATAGGAAGCGAAAAAAACCCTTTTTCGTCTTGCGTTCACCTCTCGCCCCCTTGCGAACCCTATCTGGATCCTCTCGGTGCTCCTCGAGGTGCCGTAGCACCGGCTGCGCTGCCACGCCGGACTGAGATGTCTTACCTCCATCTCTCCGATGCTTCTCCATGGGTGCACGCGGCGGTACTGCACGCTCTTGCGCCACGATGGACTGAGAATTCCTCCCGCCCGTCACTCCGTGCTGGATCGGTGCAGGCGGCGGTAGCACTAGCACCGGCTGCTGCGCCACGACAGACGGAGAACACCCCCCTCCATCGCTCGGTGCTGCTCGATTGATGGTGGCATTGGCCGCCGCGCCATGTCACCAGTCCTCCCTCCATCCGCCCGGTGCTCCTGGATGAGCCGTATCACCCGCTCTTGTGTCTTGTTAGACTGACAAATCTGCGCAAAACTAGCTTGGGTCGCGTATTTTCGGATTTCATCATGGACTTGCACCACGTCGGTGTTCTTGTACGTCTCCACCGCCATGTCGAGGTGCTCCTTGGTGAGGAGTCGTGGTGGTTGGATGGGGACGATCAAGAACAGCTGGTCCAGCACGAGCGTTAAGTCAACGATGTAGCCCATGAGGAAGCGTAGGACTTCAGGCCTGCAAAAAAAAGTAAGCTGACGAGGTAGGAGAGAGGCAGACACATACGTCGCTGCATATGCGTCTTTCAGCCAGTTTATAAACATGGCCGCCAGTCCAATGCCCGCAACGACCGGAGCCGCGCCGGCGAAGAAGGCAGTTCCCACCTCGACAGCGGTCTGCACATGTTCCAGATTCGTACTAGGAGAGGCGTCAGCAGCCAATTTCAATGGAAATCGGTGGCTACGCACGACCACGAGTCGCCTTTTGAGTTATCTGGAATCACCGGCTGCACAAGGATTTTCATCTTCCCTTTGAACTCCCCGCCGTTCAGCAGCTGCAATAGAAATATGTTGGGCCCAGATTTAGGTCGATAAGAAATAGAAGCGTGCGTTGCCTGGATCATTGAAATTCCAGCTTTTGGTGATATCGAGGTGAATGGTGTCTAGACACCTCTCAAGTGTCCAACCCCCGAAGTGAGCACTCGATGCAAGGCCTTGCCAATATTCTACCAAAAATTTTCAGTACAGCCTGTCACGTTAGAAAATTGGCGGAGTTACGTCTCATTCCAACTCTGTAAATTTCAGACGATGGTCAGTTGAGGAAAGAATCGTCGTAAGAACGACAGCCTACTCAATGGAACCATTGATTTTCGCGTGCGCACTTGCCCTCTGCGCCATGGCAGAAACAATCCACACGAGCCCTTTATCACTCTGCACGAGATTCTGAGTGACATCGATAAGATTTTTGAGAGCTAATCGGTCGATTGAATTTGATTCGGCGGCCAATCCTGCACGGGGGAATATTAACCAACTAAATTTATGAAAGAATCGGAAATGTGGAACCTGATGTTGTCGCGTGATGAAGGGCGGTGTCGAGTCGTTCCAAGGGATCGACACAAAGTTTTTTGAATTCCGCTTGGGCCTTTTGTATGCACAGCTGATTCACTTGTTCGTCGGGCATCTCCATCTCTTTGCCGCTGAGCCTCTCTTCCATACGACTAATCAGAATGTCGAACTTGGTGAAGACGACGACTATAGGCACTTAACGCACACCATAAATGTCCAATAGAATCGGCCAAAGATAGATTGAGCTCACCGCCGGTCCTGGAGGCGAATTTGAGTAATTCTTCATCTCCCGTCTCTAAAACTCGCCCGCCGGCAAACGGTACCGCCATACAGAGCCTGATGAGGATGAGTCGATGCGACAGGAGGTCACCAAGCCACCCACCAAATGGCATGAATTCTGTCTCGGAGAGGTGCGCTTCCGCCACGCGATTGCAGAAAGGTTTGTACGTTCTCAAATCGTGTCACGTCCCCTGGCTCGAAACCTTCAGAGTCATGGACTACGAAAAGAGGGTTGTGCCGGGAAGTGATTTCGAAATTGATGTCGCATACTCCATGTTCTTGATGCGATACTTTCTATGGAAAGTGTTAGAATGACTTGAGTAACGAAAAATCCATACCGTATCAACACCGAAAGCATAGTTTATGAGGGAGGATTTCCCCACACCGGACTAGACGCACTCCTCAGCGACCCGATTTCTGCAGATTGTTGACCGTCCCACCTTGCCGACGACCAAAATCCGGAATCTAGGGAGGATGATTGAGTACGCATCGATCTGGGATATGCAACATATCACACCGTCCACACTGTTTCAGTATTTCGTCGGTAGTAAGAGACGAAGCAGTAGTATCCATATGAGCTTGGGCGATTGAGCGGTGGGCGGGGCCAAGATACAGCACTCAAGTAGGGTGTCTCGGAAATCGACTCCATGGGAAATTTCGCCAAGAACGGGAATACGGCGCAGGCAGATTGATCAGATTTGAATAACGTAGGACAGTATGCAGGCTCAAGCCACTGTACTGGATTGCGACTAGTGGCGGTTTCAACGTGGCCAAGACGTGGCCGAATCTAAACTGACCGGACCATTGCGATACAGGAGTGTCTGGAAGTAGAAGTCAAACATGTTCGCCTGGATTGAAAATGGGATCGAGCAAAACGAGGCATGTACGTGTTTGATCGGTATCATCACTCGGGAGATGCTGGTCCTGTTTCATTTTGGTGTTATTCATTATGGTTCGCCAATTCACCTCTTTCAAATAACCTTGAACTAACCTCGCTGTCAGAGTAAAAACGGCCACGCTGGTCTGATACCTGAACCGGGGAAGAGGTGACTCATGGGGTCTATGTGTCCAAGATGAAGAGGGCGCAACTTAACGGTGACTGCGGCTATTGATCGGCCTCCCACATGGATAACTCGTGCTCTGGAACCTGCACGCGCTGAGACTTTCTGGCGCTGTAGAGAAATTTAAAGGAAGCGGACGCTGAGCCGTTCCAGTCTTCCCAAACTGACAAGAGCCTTCGCCATTCTGTTTCATGTTGCATTTGATCTTCAGCTTTTTTTCCCGCCACAACCGCCCTCCTTCCCCGGTCGGTATAGACAGGACCATCGATCTTCGAAGCAAATGCCCTCACTTTCGAATTCTCGTCATTGGGAGAGCGAACGCCGGAAAGACGACCATCCTGAAGAAAGTGTGCAACTCGATCGAGGATCCTGTCATCTTCAGCCCGTCTGGTGGAAAGGTCGGTCATACTCGTTTATACGTTACAAGTGATAACGCTCGCTGGTTCTTGTAGTTGGACCTCGCGACTGTCGAGGGATCGTCAGAGGTCTGATTTCTTTATCTTCTGTTTTTTTCCCGCTCATCGCAATGCAGCGCGGATTGCATGACATCGAAAACCAGCTCATTTTCAAGAGCAATCGACAGTTCATTTTCCACGACTCTCGCGGTTTTGAATCCGGTTCTCTCACCGAAATGGAGAGTGTGAAGGCCTTCATCAATAAGCGGGCTAAAAGAAGAGAGCTGCGTGAACAATTGCATGCTATTTGGTGAGCACCCAAATGACTTACGTATCAAAACATTAATTGTATCAAAGGTATTGTCTCCCCACTGACACCGACAGGCCACTATTGGAAGCCGACTTGGAGTTCTTCAATAATTATGGAAGTGGTAGCGGTTAGTTGCCCGGTTTTCAGACCGACAATTCTGTTCAATTTTGTTTTCAAGTACCCGTCGTTGCAATATTCACCAAATGCGATGGCCTTATCACCAAAGCGTTCAATGAACTGCGACTGAAAGGATCAAGCATCGGACAAGCGAACAAGAACAGCGCTAATGTGGCAGCGGCAAAGCTGCAAACGAACTTCATAGCCCCGCTATTGGCAACGAAATTCCGACCATCTGATCATCTCCAAGCAGCCGGTCAGTCAACTTGTGCAATGAGGGAGACCCGAACACATATGTGTTACAGATATGCAGGGGAACAGCGGCAACTGCAGCGAGCTGATTGCAAAAACGGCGAACGTACTCAGTGACGACACTCTGAAGTTGCTCTTTGTGTCGGTGCAGCAAAACAACTTGGACATATGCACTCGTTATGCAGTACAGAGGCTAATTGTTATTTCACTGTCCCAGGAAACTCACTCACGAACTTTTACAGTGTTATAAGTTGGAGAGGGCCCAACGAAATGGGGATTGAAGCGGTTATCCGGAACATTGTACCATGGTTTCCGCATGTCTGGGTAAACTTGGTTCTTTTAATTATGTGACCGGTTTTAAAGATCTGTGCAGCGTGTGAGTGTCCGCCATTGCTGCCATACCAAGAAATTGATGTTGCTGAGCGTTATGGAACCCGTGCAGGAGGTGAGTTCCGTAACTCTGATTGCGTTGATCAATGAACTGAGTGGTGGGCGCAGACAGACCATGTGAGTGTCAATCTCCGCACCCTCTCATGGTTCTGAGCGGCCACGGACCTGTGCAGTATGTGAGTTATTGACGTCCTTGCCCCTTGGTTCGAAATGGCTGAATGACCTTGGATTCATACAGGATGTGAGTGTCATCTATTCCCTCAAAGTGGGTGGTTTTTCTGAGCCACCTCGGATGCTTGCAGGAAGTGAGTGTTGATTTTCTGTCCTCTGATTAACCTGAATTTGCTGATCCATCTCGGATGCTTGCAGGAAGTGAGTGTTAATTTTCTGTCCTCCGATTCGCCTGAATTTGCTAATCCACCTCGGATGCTTGCAGGCGGTGAGTGTTGACTTTTTGTGCTTCGATTTGCCTGAATTTGCTGATCTGCCTCGGATGCTTGCAGGAAGTGAGTGTTGAGTTTTTGTCCTTCGATTTGCCTGTATTTGCTGATCCGCCTCGGATGCTTGCAGGTGGTGAGTATTTCATTTTCTGTCCTCCGCGTCGCCTGAATTTGCTGATCCACCTCGGATGTTTGCAGGAAGTGAGTGTTGAGTTTTTGCCCTTCGATTTGCCTGTATTTGCTGATCCGCCTCGGATGCTTGCAGGTGGTGAGTATTTCATTTTCTGTCCTCTGATTCGCCTGATTTTGCTGATCCGCCTCGGATGCTTGCAGCAGGTGAGTGTCGATTTTCTGTCCTCCGATTTGCCTGAATTTGCTGATCCATCTCGGATGTTTTGCAGTGGGTGAGTGTTGATTTTCTGTCCTCCGATTCGTCTGAATTTACTGCTCCACCTCGGATATTTCCAGGACGTGAGTGTTGAGTTTTTGACCTTCGATTTGCCTCTATTTGCTGATCCGCCTCGGATGCTTGCAGGAACTGAGTGTTGAGTTTTTGTCCTTCGATTTGCCTGTATTTGCTGATCCGCCTCGGATGCTTGCAGGTGGTGAGTATTTCATTTTCTGTCCTCTGATTCGCCTGATTTTGCTGATCCGCCTCGGATGCTTGCAGCAGGTGAGTGTCGATTTTCTGTCCTCCGATTTGCCTGAATTTGCTGATCCATCTCGGATGTTTTGCAGTGGGTGAGTGTTGATTTTCTGTCCTCCGATTCGTCTGAATTTACTGCTCCACCTCGGATATTTCCAGGACGTGAGTGTTGATCTTCCTCCTCTGATTTGCCTGAATTTGCTGATCCACCTCAAATGCTTGCAGGAAGTGAGTGTTGATTTTCTGTCCTCTGATTTGCCTGAATTTGCTCATCCACCTCGGATGCTTGCAGGAAGTGAGTGTTGATTTTCTGGCCTTCGATTCGTCTGAATTTGCTGATCCACCTCGGATGTTTCCAGGACGTGAGGGTTGATTTTCTGTCCTCCAATTTGCCTGAATTTGCTGATTCACCTCGGATGTTTGAAGCCTGTGAGTGTCGATTTTCTGTCCTGCAATTTGCCTGAATTTGCTGATCCACCTCGGATGCTTGCAGGCCGTGAGTGTTGATTTTCTGTCCCTCGATTCACCTGAATTTGCTGAGATGCGTCGGATGCTTGCAGGGCGTGAGTATTGATTTTCTGTCCCTCGATTCACCTGAATTTGCTGAGATGCCTCGGATGTTTGCAGCGCGTGAGTATTGATTTTCTGTTCTCTGATCCTTCGTTCCAAATTTTGTTGAGTGTGCAGCTGGTGAGCATTGATTTCCCGTTCTCTGAGTTCCATCCTTTTACTTTGTGTCCCAATAGTCTCAAACAATCCATGCCCTCTCCATCGGTCTCAAAAAACATTTCCCTACCCTGGTATGTAATAAGACTCTTCGATGTTCATCCCTTTTTGACATGACCACAGGAACATTCATTTCATATGACCTCCGGATTTGCGGAGTTGGTGGCCGGTTGGTGCTCATTTTAACCATGCATCCATGTCTCTGATTCCACAGCCATATGCATTTGTGCTGAGCAAACCTTCACCGAGGCCTCTGCCAATAGAGAGACTTTCCCTCAAGCTTTTTCCACGGCATTGGATGCATACGTCAAGTCCACTCTAATGCACGATGTTGTCAGAGAAATTGGGGAATGGGTTCAGCGAAATCGTGAGGATGAGGACGGGGACGAGGACGAGGATGCGAAGAGAAGGGCAAAGGAGAAGGGGCTTTCCGACATCATTATCAAACACCGCCTTCGTACTATGTGATTGTTACACGGCTTTCCCAGCAGACGGAATTTGACGGGTTTGATGACCGGTGGACTCCAAAAGGCCGTTTTGCCCACGCTAAGTATTACAAACGGATCTCTGCAGTGCGTCTTCGTCTGTGAAACATGACTTTCCGGGCCTTTGCCTTGGCAGAGGACGTCTTTGGTCTTTGGGATGCCCTTACTAGGACGTCCTAGTTTCGGGAGCGATATCCGAAGTCTTGGGCAGCCATTTTTCATTTCATCATGAACTTTTGAGGTTCTGGTAAAGTCACTTGCAATCAACTTGCAATACTTCATCAATCCCTCGGATGCCAATCTTACCAAAATTAGAGGGAAAATGTTGGGAAAAAATTCTGAGGGATTTCATCAGTTGGAGCCCAATTTATCAGCCAATGAGTGTGGAAATCCAAGTAAACCCGACTTAGGCGAAAGGATTACCGGGGGTACTTCAATGTGAAGATGTTCGAGGAATTGAAATCTTCATAAATCTTCTAAACTCCGCTTCATCAGTGATTTGAGGCATCAAGTGGTTGGTTGCTCTCGAGTTCCATTTTCTCGCTTCTCATTTTTCTGCTGGCTCCATGGCAAGTTTCCGCCCCTGTCGCTTGTCCTCCATATTATGTTCCCCACTGCACGGTGTTCTGAAGCTTTACATTCCCACTGATTCAAGCCCCCCGCTTCACAGCACGCATGAACTCAAGATTCCACTCGCCACCCCCCGTTTCACAGTGCGCTCCTCCCGGACGCATAGCAATTTATCTCGGGCAGTGTCCTGATGGGCCAGGCCTTCCCTCCCTCCTGCATGCACCACTTCCCGCCATTTGTTCTCTGATTTTCGTTCCGCCAGACATTATGGATATCCCGAATCCAACGCTCAGGCCACCGGGGGGCAGGTAAGCATTGCCACTTACATTTCCTTCTCATATGATGTTCCATTCCAGTCCACGCTCCTCGTTTGCCGGGATCGCCCTTCAATTAAGGCGCCCTATCGCACGGAATGTACGTCCTTTTTATAAATGTGTTATGTGTTGATGTAAGACTCATCTCGTCATTTGTAGCAGTATCCCGCACATATGCCTTTTTTTCTTCTTGCCATTGCCACTACAGTAGGCTCCCAGTAGAGCACATCAGTCCTTGTTCGTATTCGGAGTAGTCTGCCAATATACGATTTTGTGCCCCATCTTATGCATATATATACATCTAACAATTCTGGGTTAGTGCCGGTTCACCCAATCATGTCGACAGCACGCAATGATCCTGAGTGTCTCCCTGGTAAGGCGACACACATACAATATTCTGCGTTACCGTCTCGCTTATACTTGCACCTTACAAATTCAATCAGCCGAAAGTCATGCCGCAAGGGTCTTCATAATTACGCCGCACCGAATCAGACTATGCATTTCTCTCTGTGCCCAAGCAGTGGAGAACCAACTCGATCGAGATTTTGAACTACGAGCTATCACTGGAGTTCGTGACTACACTTGCCTCTTGCGCCGCCTCGGATCCCAAACGTCCGTAGGCGGATTCCTATTTCATTTAGATTGAGCGTTGTGGATGGGGAGACCCGCACTGGCCATGGGATGCATGTCAGGATGGTTTGCATGTTCCCCGCGCACTTGCTACAGCTACAGTGAGTGAGTGAGTGCTTCTCGCCTTTGTCTGCCAGTTGAATTGATATTGTCACCAGGCAACATGAGCGCGGCAATTCTGAGCCCCATTACGATTTGCTCAATTGGCCCGCCACTTCCGCGCGAGCTACAACTAGTCGAAAGCTCGCATCAATGCAGTTCATCAAAAAAGCATGCTCATTTGCGGGCGAAACGTTTCTTTTTTCATTCATCAGTTTTCGTGCTGGAATCTGAGTCTGAATCCAGGCTGGATGGACCGGACAGTGGCAGGTTGAGTATATGTTCCTGCTGAAGACAATGAGTTTTACTTGAGTTTTACCATAATAATTTACAGGCTAACAATATAAATATTTACGGGGTTCGGGCTAAATGCGAATTCCATGCATTTCGTTCTCGGATTAGTTTTACATCCTTACAGGCTAGCGTCGAAATATCCATGTCATTTGTCCGAGTTGAAGTTGAACACGGCCCCTCGGCCCGCTCCATCCGATCACCCAGACGACACACGTGCTGTTGATGTCCCTCGGTGATTGACGCGCCGTCGTCACTGTCGCTTCTCGCTTCACCTCGAACGACGACAACGACGACAACGATACCATGAACGTCAACGGGCACCACTCGCAGGCCGACCATACCCAAGCTTACCAGCACCTCGCGCGCTCTCCTAACTCTAACCCCGCGCAAGGGACTCCTTCGAGCTTCGCACAGCGCCAGGCGCAGATGTACTCGGCTCTGAGCCAGCAGCAGGCGTTGGCTGCACAGGCGGATATCAGTACCATTACACAGAGGATGCAGGACTTGAATGAACTTGTCCAGAGGCACCAGGAGGCGCAGCCGGCCCCGGACGCGCTGACGGCGGAGCAGCGCAAGGTGTACGAGTACATACGGGCGCGGGAGCGCGCTGCCAATAGGAATGCGAATGCGAATCCGTATCCGAGTTTCACTGCGCACGGCGGGCACGCGCACTCGCACCCTCAAGCGCAACCGCACCAAGTTCGCACTCAAGCTTACCCTCGCACCCAAGCGACTACACAAGCGACCTCATACCCGACGCTCAACCCCTCCTCGGGCGCGAAGTGGATCAAGCCGCTCACACAGGCGCGTCTGGGGCAGTTCAACGGCGGGCACTTTGGGGACGTCAACCTCGGTGCGGTACTGTATGAGCGGAAGGAGGATTCGGAGGATTATGTGAAGATGGAGGTGTATGTGCTTCTTTCTTTCTCTCTACTCTAATTTCTTTGTAATCACTAACCCACCTCCTACAGCTGGTCCGCCCCCGCCCCCACCAAACCTTCCTTCGCCGAAGCCATGTCCCACTCCTCCGACTTCCGCGCTGCACACAAAGGCGACGTCTTCGGGCCCTCCTGGTCGAACCACTGGTTCAAGATCACGCTCAAGGTGCCCGAATCAGAATTCGGCGCGTACGAGCGCGTGACGTTCGAGTTTGACCCGGGGTGCGAGGCGATGATCTTCGACACCTCCGGGACGCCTCTGCAGGGTTCGTTTCTTCCTCTTTCTCTCTCCCCCCTTCCTGATCCCTTCAACTAATACTAATACAACGCAGGCATAACAGGCGGCTACGCCGGCGACCGGCGCGTCGAGTACATCATCCCGCCCTCCGCGCGGAAGGCGGGAGAGCATAAGATTGTGATTGAGAGCAGCTGTAATGGGATGTTTGGGATGGCGGGTGGGGGGATTGGGCCGCCTGATGTGCGTGTTGTTTCGTTTCGGGTTTGCGTTTTGGGTTATATTTCGGGGGGGATTTTTTTTTGTTGCTTTCTTTCGGTATTTCGAGTTTCGGGATTTGTGGCGCTATGGCTTCGTATTTTTTATTTCCGTATTATATTCACCACCCCTTACCTACCCTCCTCGACGCGCGATACTGTTCACGTTTCTTCTTTCCGTCGGCTTCTTTCTCCCCTCCCTTCTTCTCTCCCTCTCCTTCCCTTTCATCTTTACTGACAAAAAAAAAACGCAGCCCAACCGCTTCTTCCGGCTCGACCTTGCCGACATCGTCGTCCCCAACCAGGACGTGTGGCGCCTCCTGTGGGATTTTACCACGCTGAGGGAGCTGGTGGATACGTTGCCGGGGAATACGCCGTGCGTGTTCATATTCCGTCCTTCTGCTGTCGTCTCGTTACTTTCTTCGACGTCTTTCAAGCCAAAAGCTTAAGTTGATATGTATCCTTCGCGACCTCTCTTCGGCGTTTTCTTTATTCTGATTAACTCACAACTTCCGTTGGGTCCACGATTGTTCTCGCGGAGAGCAGCCTGCGGCTGCGGATCAACCGCCACACATTCACCAGCCGCATGCCAGCGGCGATGCCGCGCCCATTCCGCCCGAAGAATTCGCCGAAGCCAAAGGGGGACACGCCATATGTGCATGTCTTTTGTGCACAGTGTACCATACACGAATTAGTATGTACCTCGACAATGCGGCACAAGTTGCTCCGACAGGTACGTCAAAGTTGCACCACTATTTGGGCGTGCGTGGGTTGGACTTCTTTGTTGCATGTTATATACAGTAGTAGATATGTAGTCTCTATCGAATATATATGTTTTGCCAACTTTCTTAGTCTGCTACCAACGTTCGATGAGATTTGAGCCGTGAAATGCGGAGGAATTGCTCGGTAATGACAAGGCAATCAGTCGTTAATCTGGTCGAATTTCTAGGCACCGTTGTCGGGTAATCAAGGTGACAGAGGCAGGGAGCATCAGGGTGAAGCGCCGTTGTCCTCGACCTACATCTTAAGGCTCGGACAGTGCGACACCCGGCCAGCACTGCAAGAATCAGCACACAGCGTCGCACGAAGGCCGCCTGCGGTCCATGCAGTTCAACGCCAAAAGATAGACGCGTACACCGCACCACTTCGCACCCGCTCCCAAATCCCAAACTCCCCACACAGCGCCAAAATCCAAACTCCAATGTGCGCGCCTCCCTCCTGCTCATCACGCCCTGTGTCGATCTTCTTCACCATGAGCACGCCCGTGGCACGGACTCCGCCCGCGCTCCGCCCCTTACATGCCGTCTTGACCTTCTTCGCATCCGCGGCGATCGCAGTCTTATGCCGCGTGTACTGCTCGAACTCGTATGGCAACAGCGCGGCAGGGAGTGGCATAAAGGGCGGATGCGGAGGAGACAGTGTTGCCGATATTGGGGGACGATGAGTACGGGCATGGGGCAGGCGGAGGGCAAATGAGCATGGAGGGGGGCGCGGACGGCGGTGCATGGGAGCATAATAAGACGGTGAACGGCCGGCGCAGGCCTGAGAGAGCCTAGAAATCTAATGTCCATATGCTCAATGTACGAGGAGGTCTGCGATTGCGGAATCGGGTCGCAGCTGCGTCCGTCCGAGGCTCCGAGCCAGCGGGAGGAGGGGTCGATGTATAGACAGGAGAGTGCGCATACACCGCCCGCGCACAAGCAGCAGATTCGCATATCGGGTGGCGGATAGCAAGAAGGACCTCGCCGTCGGTTTGGGATGGTGGAAAGCTGGGAGTCGCGCGAGAGAAGAGTGGGGCAAGGGTCCAGCGCGCGCATTGAGGCGAGATCACTGGGAAGATGTGCTAGCGGTGTACGGCGCAGGTGAGTGGATGATGCGCGGTCGGTCATTGATGCAGGCCAAGCGACGGAGGGGTTAAAGCACGGGCGCAGCGATTCGACGGGAAGGGAGCGGGTATCCCGCAGTGAGGGCATGTCAGTATGTCGACGGGCAGAGGCGGGGGGCACACGCCCTATGTAGGCGCACCGACTGAGGCCTATGACGGTGGTCACGATCAAAGTTGTGAGCAATTGGCACCTGTCTCGCATACAGCTCCAAAAAATGCGTCCGTGCCCCTCGCGCCATTGATGACTCCGCGACACCTCTGGGTCTGCCAGAGCACCTGCAGACAGCTCAATTTGGCATGATATTTTCAAACGAGTTGGCCAGTTGTTCACTTCGTCCATGTTGACCATGAGTATTTGCACTCTTTTGAAGAACAACTATTCCAACACTGAATTATCACCTTCAGCCTGAAATATCAATTCTGATTCATCGATCTTCAGCTTGAGTCTCTAATAGGGTCATTCACAGTCGCCCTTGTTCGCGCCCTTTTTACTCCCTTTTCTGCTCCCATCTTGTGCCCTTTTTCAATAACATAACTGAGTGAGCCATAAAATCCCGAAAATTTCACCCCAGTCTTTTTTATCATCTGAGGTGGTATGCAACCTTTGCCGAACAATAAGAGCACCCAAACTGCATGAAATAGAGAAAGGGAGTTGAAAAGGGCACGAAAAAGGGCGGAAAAAGGGAGCCGCGGCGGGGGGTTTCACAGTTCATTTTTTTCCACCCTTTTTCGCTATCTTTTTCGATGGATTTCTTTCAGTTTTTCAGCTGGCAAGTTCGTGTTTTCCCTTTTTAAACAATTTTTACATATCAGAATTGAAAAGGGGAAAAAACCCCGGTGAAAAACGGTGGGAACCACAAAAAGCCCGAAAAAAAACAGGAGAAAAAGGGCAGGAAAAAGGGAACTGCGAACGACCCTAATATAAAAAGCAGAAAGGCACTGCACCATTGGTCCCAGACAAACCGCGCTGCGCTGTGTACTGATCATGGAGTATTGGATTTGCGAGGCTAACCTATCGTTAGTTGTCTGGTTCATATCGATTTGCGGTGGGGAAAGGCTGGCGTTATAGGTCTATCTACTTGAGATTTCAACTCGAGTTTTTTCACCTTGTTTGGTGTGAATTTGCAAAGAGTGTTGCTTGGCTGGCTTGGGAATCAGTAGCCTGCGAGTCTTGCTTTTATCTTGAGTCTTGAGAGCTTGAGCGCTCAACTGGAGTCTGGCTTGGTTTCCGGTTGAATAAAGCCATAAGTCTAGTTCAATATTTTATATTTTGTGTTGCGAGTCTTGCTTGTGCTCGGGGCATTCATTGAGTTCGTGTCTCTGACATTGGGTTCTTCCAGTCACCAAGCTTCTCGGGTCGGACATGATACACAAACATGGAGTCAGATGCAACAGACATTAGACTTGTTGAGACTCTCATAGAGACTATAACTTGTAACCTCTAACACTCTGTTGAATAAAATCAGGACTGTAACCCACAAGGGTACTACGGAGACAGGGACTACCAAACTACTACTACAGCTACACATATCCTACACAGTTATATCCCCGAAATTAAACTCCAAAATGTACGAAGGGCACCCAGTGTAAAAATGATTTCTTTCCTCTGGACTGCTCTCGAATGGCAAGATGCAATGCCTCAGCGGCCCTGGTCGGATCTGGAGGTGATGCCTCCAATAGATGGGCATAAACATCACTGGCAACTTGTGGGGCATCATTGTCTATCATAGACCACATTGTCCCTATGACACCTCGGTATCCCGCTAGTAACATGCCAACAGCGAGATGAACCAACTCGCCTTGGAGCTCTTTGGAACCTGTGGCAGTTTGACACGCAGAGAGGAATGCCAGGTCAGCATTTGGGAGAGATAGCTGGATAATGTTTGAGAGTGTCAATCGTGAACTTCCGGCAAGGAGGAGGGCACTCTCAGTTGGAGAGGTGCTCTGCACACCATGGCAGGCAAAATGGACCCATCTGGACTCCTTCATGCCCTGCTGAACTCTTTCCACTGTGGCCATATCTTTATCCAACCACAGAACAGGAACTTTTCCCTTGGCCTGCTGTTCTATACATTTGATTTCTTCCTGAGTTCCTGGGATGTAGGACTGTCCCTTGGCTGATGGTTGAGTGACAGCAAGGAGTTGAAGGTCTTCCTGAGATTCAGATTGTGGGCGAAACCCTTGGATCAAGGCAGTCAATGATGGTGTATAGGATGAAATCAGGAAGTCAGATAATTTGGAGCCAAATGCTTGGTCCTTGCCATAGAGTCCTGCTGCATGGATAGGAAGAAATACAAGTGGCCCAGTTGGACACCACCAGATACGTCCCAAATCTTGCCTCGCTGAAGTCTATAGATATCATTAGGATGAGAAATGGATGTGTTGATTGAAATGGCTTACCGAAATAGCGAGTGCATTCAGGACCGGGTGAACAATTTTTAACCAGAGCTCAGAGAGAATATGGGAAAAGATATCATCTGGAGCCATCTCCCCCTCACGGGATCCATTCAACTTATCACTGTGTCCGGTAGTTCCCACAACTGATGCCAGAAGTATGGCCAAGGCCTGTGCCTCATCTATTGTGAAGTTACTCAGTGGGACATGGATGACTTCATCTTCAAGGTCTGGTAGGAGAATCAGAGCATCACACCCATATTCACTGATATTGACCATAGCAACCGGGCCCATCTTCGCAGCTAGTGAAAGCTCAGAAATTGGCTTTGATAATAGGAACCTCTCGGACCCTGGAAGCTCTCTGATCTGCTGTAGGATATGATTCCTTTCAAGAACAAGGGCATGAGATTGTTGTGCCATGGACTGAAGCGACAACTGTGGTTTGATAGCATCGGCAACAGCATTGCTCCGAGTGCCAGCAGTTTCTAAAGAGGTGGAGAGAGAGACAAGCTGATTAGCAAGGCCAGGATGGCTCTTCCTCAACTCATCCACTGGTGTGCGCAGATTGAGAAGCTGGCCCGAGATAACTGAATGACCCAAGTCAAGCCACTCCACTGCCTTCTGGTAGTCATGCACTGCAATTGCAGCTGAAGCAGCATCTCTCACAACTTGGCCTGCCTCCGAGAGCTGATGATGCCGATTGGTTATAGACAGCCCTAGCCATGCCAATTCTGGCAGAAGTTTAATGGCAGTAGTATATGCACGGAGTATAGACGAAGGTTGGTGAATGTGGGCATGTTTTGCCCACCTTTTGGCTGCATCAAATCGTATGCTGTAAGGGCCAGTTGCTGAGCATGCAGCTGAAGTGTAGTGAAGTAGCAGCTGCTGAGAGTCTTTAGGATCATGGAGCTGCTCAAAGCGACTGAGGAGTGAATTCCCAAGATTATTCAGCCATGAAGGCTTGTCTGGGTGGTCATCTGGAGTGAGAGCAACAGCAGCTTCAAATCTCAATACAGACTGGTTGAGATCATTGAGATCACCAAGTTGTTCAAAGCGCCTAATGAGTGAAATCCCCAGGTTACTCAGCCATAAAGGCTTGTCTGGGTGGCTATCCAGAGTGAGAGCAACAGCTGCTTCTTTTCTCAATACAGACTGGTTGAGATCATCGAGACCACCAAGCTGCTTGAAGCGACAGAGGAGTGAACTCCCAAGATTGTTCAATCTGTTAGGCATGTCAGGGTGACCTTCTGGAGTGAGTTGGACAGCATCCATAAACATCTTGATGGACTGCTCAAGGTCGTCAAGATCACCGAGCCGCTCAAAGCGACCCAAAAGCGAATTGCCAAGGTTGTTCAATCTGCTAGGCATGTCAGGGTGGCCTTCTGGAGTGAGTTTGACAGCATCCATAAACATCCCGATGGACTGCTCGAGGTCACCGAGATCACCGAGCCGCTCAAAGCGACCCAAAAGCGAATTGCTAAGCTTGTTCAATATGCTAGACCTGTCAGGGTGGCTATATGGAGTTATGTCGACAGCATCTTTAAATATCATGATGGACTTCTCGAGGTCGCCGAGATCACCCAGTTGTTTGAAGCGCCTGCTGAGCAAATTTCCAAGGTTACTCAATTGGGCAGGCTTGTCTGGGTGGTGATATGGAGTCAGAGCAATAGCAGCTTCAAGCCTTGATAGGCTGCTGTTGAGACTATCAAGATCACCTAGTTGTTCGTAGCAGGTGCAGAGTAAATTGGCAGCTGCTAAATCATAGAGCTGATATTCACCTGAATTTTTATCCCCAGACGGTGTATCTTGGCGGTGTTTCTTTTCAGCAGAAGTAGACACCAAGTTTTCTTGGTTGGACTTCAAATCTAGTACCCCTGTCACTGAATCGCCTGGGCCCCTTTTGGATGGCTCTGGCATTTCAAGAAATACACACTCTGCTCATATTTCACAATTGTTACAATAAACACAGAATAACACTCACGGCCTAGCTGCCGAACATTGTATTTTTCCAATACTCTTCGCACCATTTCTTCGTCTTCGGGGAATTGATCGGCTTCTCCCTAAAGATGTAAAGAGGTGATTAGTTTTGGAGATAAGTAAAAAGTCCTTGATGCACCAAAGTCGATAGTACACTCATCCATTCCTCGTCATCCACAATTGCCAACTCCGCATTTGGAGCCTGTCATAGATGTTATAGCAAGGGACTAGAGCAGTTCATGCTGAACTTACTTCTTTGAAAAGATACTCAATGATAGCTGTTGAAGGATGGTATGGCTAGTGAAGCATGTCATCTCATCTGTTTCTACGGCTCATGTTCAAGGAGGCACACCATATTAGTTCCACCAATGTCTTCCAGGGAGAGTGCGGAATCGGTTTCGTCAGCACCTCCACCGGAGCGAGAAGTCCTCGACTGAGTCTGACCACTGGTCGAACCACCCGACGTAGGGGAAGTCCCGGACCTATTCTCCCGAACTGCAGATTTGACATCCCTGGAGCCGTCGATTGCCTTGACCGAAATTGGATTCAAGTATTTGATAATTGGTGTATCCCGCTTCGCAATCTTAATGCCCCGAATGAAGATGCACTGATTCTCCTTGGATTTCTCCCGCTTCGGCCGCGCGCGCGGACCAGCATGAGAGGACTTGGAGGTGCTTGATTCCTGCCAAGAATATTGGAGTTTACCGCCGGCGATTTCGTGTGCAAGCAACTTGATGGAGATGGCAGTTGTTTCGGAATGCTGTACAGAGAGTGTGATGCCCCAGGCAGATGATTTGTGGCACCCAGTTATTAAATAGAGAGTGCTCGGCCCGCTCAACTTCTCCATAAGTTTGAGCAATCCGAGTCCGTGGGAACGCACATGTGCGCGGAAGCCGTCCAAGAGCACATAGTGCGAGGAGGATGCACCATTTGGGAGAAGCAATGCAACTCCGCCCTCGGATGAACATGCTATTTCCATACCAGAACTGAGGGTGCCAACACCTGGGGGACTGATAATTTTCAAAATTCAAGTTGGATTCTTCGCGAGGAGAGGTAACGTACGTAACATGGGCGGATGCATCGAAGTGGCTCTTTCTAATGCTGTCGGTGGATATACAATGGTGTTGGTCAAAGGCATCTTGTCGACGTATGCCGTGAGGGTGGACGTGCAAGGGAGTAAAGGCATCATTCGCGATCATTGGGTCCGTTAACATGGAGTTCCGCGGGTCGTTCTTTTCGGCGACAATTGTAAACAAGTAGTCGAATGCACCTTGGTCGGTGAGAATGCCAACGTCGCCGACACGGACACCGTGCTGACGATATTCGGGAGGCTCATCGGTTGGTTCAGGGTTCCAGAGAGGATACCCATAACCTTTGACAAGGAGGAGTTTGATGTAGGCGTCGATGTCGCTCATGCCAAGGGTGGAAACGAAATCTGTTAGTGGTACGTTCATATATATACAGCATGGCATGGTGCCACGAGGACAAAACTGCTGACGGTTGCCATAACGCACTTCGGGTGTAATGTTGGCAATGGAAGCGCTGCGGAGGTAGCAGATAGGCACGAAGTGTGTCCTATTTGCATAATTTGTGCATTTGAGTTTGCAAGTCTGAATAACATGACATGTGAACGCTAGTACTGGCAAACTGGATGAGCTAGTCTGCCAGGAAAGAACTTGAAGATGAGATACTAATGAGCGCTCGGAATGATGGGTATTATACTATTATTGGTTGGTGCCCTACCAAACCCCACGGGCATGTAGCGCCGTTGACAGTTGACAGTTGACCGCGCGCGCGCTGAATCTGATAGCCAGACTTATCGGGGAAGAATCACGTAACTCCCTGCATCGACACCTAATCATCCCACATAACCTAACTAGTTAGTCGAGGTCCGATATGGCAGCTCTAATTAGTATTGCACAAGGTCTTGCAGGGCTACCTGCACCATCAGTAAAACTACATGTTTTGCTTTGGCGTCGCTGCCTCGAAAACAATATGGGACAAGTTAGATTCGTCACGGCCTATCGAGGTCCACTTTTTATTTTATTTCTATCGAATCGGTTTTTTTGGGGTGAACATAAATAATGTGGTGGCAGTGTACGTACGACGGCCCGATGATCCGACATTCTACTACCGATGCAATAGCGACATTCAGCTCAACCTTGGCCCTAACCCTGCGAGGATGATGCTCCCGAACTCATATACTACACAATATAAGGGTATTCTGAGATTTCACCCAATTTTTTCCTCTTTCTATTTTTGCGACATCCGGAACGCGATAAAACACTTCTCCCCACTGGATGAACATTTCAAGTTTTTCAGTGAAAAAATTGGTGAAAGATGTCTATTATTTTTCCCACTTTTTCTCACTGAAAAACTAAGTGGAAAAGTTAAAACTTTTGCAGCACTTTTTGGCTTGTTTCAAAATTTTCACCTTAAAAACGAAAAAGTGGTGAAAATATTTTAAGTTTTTCACTTACGTTTTCAGTGAAAAAAGCATGAAAAATAATAGACATTTTTCACCAATTTTTTCACTGAAAAACTTGAAATGTTCAACCAGTGCCCCACATATGTTTGGTGAGCAAACCCTTTTACCGGGACAAAGAGCCATCATTTTATGACTGGAAAAAAACAAACTGATCTCCACAGTGTGTCTTCGGCTGTGAAAGATGACTTTCCGAGTCTTTGTCTTGGCGGAAGACGTCCTTGGGATGCACTTACTAGGGCGTTTTAGTCTCGGGAGCGATCGTGAAAATTTTATGTTTTGGGTAAAGTCACTTGCGATCAACTTGCAATACTTCATCAATCACTCGGATGCCAATCTTACCAAAATTAGGGGGGAAATGGTTGGAAAATGGTCAGAATAAATTCTGAGGAGGGATTTCATCAGTTGGAGCCCGATTGTCAGCCAATGAGTGTGGAATTGGAAGCCTAACTGAGGTGAAGGGACTACAGGGGATACTTCATTGCGAAGATGTTCGAGGAATTGAAATCTTTACAAGTCTTCCAGACTCCGTTTCATCAGTGATTTGAGACGTCAAGTGGTTGGTTGCTCTCGACTTCCATTTTCTCGCTTTCATTTGCTGGTGGCTCGGTAGCAAGTTTCCGCCTCTGTCGCTTGTCCTCCATATTATGTTCCCCACGGCACGGTGTTCTCAAGCTCTACATTCCCTCTGATTCAAGCCCCCCGCCTCATAGCAAGCACGAACTCAAGATTCCACTCGTCATCTTCTGTTTCACAGTGCGCGCTTCCCGGACGCATAGCCATTTATCTCGTATTGTGTCATGATGGGCCAGGCCTTCCCTCTCTCCTGCATGCCACTTGAGGCAAGACTTCCCGTCGTTTGTTCTCTGACTTTTCATTCCGCCAGACATTATGTATATCCCGAATCCAGCACTCAGGCCACCGGGGGCGGGTAAGCATTGCCACTAACATTTCCTTCTCATATGATGTTCCATTCCAGTCCACACTCCTCGTTTGCCGGGGTCACCGCGCCCTGTCGCACGGAACGTACGTCCTTTTAATAAATGTGTTATGTGTTGATGTAAGAATCATCTTGTTCTTTATAGCAGTATTCCGCACATATGCCTTTTTTTCTTCCTGCCATTGCCACTACAGTAGGATCCCAGTCGAGCACATCAGTCCTTGTTCGTATTCGTAGTAGTCTGCCAATATACGATTTTGTGCCCCATCTTATGTATATGTATACATACACATCTATCAATTCTGGGTTGGTGCCAATTCACCCAATCTTGGCGAGAGCACGCAATGATCCTGAGTGTCTTCCTGGTAGGGCGACACACAGCGACACACATACAATATTCTGCGTTACCGTCTCGCTTGGACTTGCGCCTTTCAAATTCAATCAGCCGAAAGTCATGCCGCAAGGGTCTTTAAAATTATGCACCAAATCAGACTATGCATTTTTCTATGCCCCAAGTGGTGGAGAACCAACTGGATCGATCGAGATTTCGAACCGGAGTTCATGACTACTCTTACCGCGGCGCCGTCTCTGTTCCCAAACGTCCGTAATAGGCTGATTGCCTCCCATTTCATAGGGTTGTAGAACGTGAGACCCGCACGGGATACATGTGTATGTCAAGATGATTTGCATGTTCGCGTCGCTCTTTTTCCTGTGGCTGCTTTTCACCTCGTTCATTTTTAAAATTCCTTGCCAGTTTAATTAATATTACCAGGCAACCTGCGGGCGGCAATTTCTTTTGACCCTCATTACGATTTACTAAGTTGTCTCGCCACTTCCGCGCGAGCTGCGATTACACTTCTCCCCCAGGATATGACCTACATGTTCAAAAGCTCGCATCATGTTGAAAAAAACGGAGTAGCATGCTCATTTTGACCTTCACCATGGTCACTGCCTGGTTCGACTTCTTTGCCCAGTCGACGCTTTCCAACTGCTCGAGTTCTCCGGTATTTTGTGAATCCTCATATGTGGGATACCACACCAGCTCGTCGCGGTACCTCCGCCAAAATAACTCACGCAGACATATTCACGGGTGTTTCGATCGACGCCCCCTCCAAAAAAGAAAGAGAAAAGAAATCTGCCACAACCCCGGGCTCCAACGGGGGTGTATACGCGTATTTTATCTCGAATAATGGTACAGATGTACACCACGCACCACCAGGTGCTGTAGTCGTTTATGCATATGGTCCATGTACTGTATGGTGCTCTGCAGTCTCGTTGCCATCTCCCAGCCATGGGGCATTTTGGATTTTGACATTGTTTTAATTAGGAGGAGTTGGAGGTTGTATCGAGGATCCGACTGCCTTTTTTCCTGTGGCTCATTCGACTAGTACTAGTTCTGAGGCTTTTCTGTATCCATGGATCGCGAACCGTTTAAAACAAAGCACGCCCAGAAACGCGTCGACGTGGTGTCCATAAGCTCAGCTTACTGGCTGGCAATCATTGGTGTTCTCCATGGCGATCTCTGGGTGCTCCTGTTTCTCTCAAATTTTCTAATGCAGTAAACTCTCTTGTACAGGGCTGATGCCGATAGAGAGGAGGTAAATTCTTACCCTGGTAAAAAAAACCCTTACTCGTAATAGCTGACTTCGACTTGAATGATATGTTTCCGAGTGGCGAGAGCGACGCGGTGGTCTTGTAGAGGATAAATATTTGGAACGGTCCAATACTGAGATTACTGCGATACGTTTGCGGCTAGGTGATCATGACGTGGAGTCACCGGTGCGCTGAACAGGTGTGGGGTGTGGCGTACCCGTTTTTGTTTCATCAGTTTTTTGTGCCGGAATCTGAATCTAGATCTAGGTTCGATGGACTGGATAATAGGAGGTCGAGTATGTGTGTGCCCGCTAGAGACAATGAGGTCTACTGTACCACGATAACGATATAGCTGAACAAGCTGAACTTTAACAGTATTTACAGCCTTTGGGTCCATACATTTCGTCCTCGGATTCGGCTTGCTTTCTGACAACGTCGCTCGGCTAGCCTCCAACTGTTTCTTGTCCTTGGGCGCCCATTTTGAACCCAAAAGTTAAACACGGCCCCTCGGCCCGCTCCATCCGATCATATGACACGTGCTGTTGACGCCGCCAACATGCGCGTAATCGTTCTCGGAGCCACTGGTCCATTTGGCGTTCTCGTCGTCAAAGAATACTTCAAGGTGTACCTTGACAGCACAGTGATCACCTATGCTCGTAACCCATCCAAGCTCCCTGCGGACCTCATCTCCAATCCCGCCGTCACCGTCGCCAAAGGCGAATTGACGGACAAGGCAGCTCTCACCTCTGCCTTCAAGGCCGGCGGCAAAGTCGACGCCCTATTGTCGACTGTGGGGCTGGGGATGGGCCACCCGAACACGCTACTGCTCACGGCGGCGTACAAGGAGATCATCTCGGTCATGGCAGCCCAGGGCTGCAAGCCCTCATCGCGCTCTCGACGTTGTCGGCGGAAGACAGCAGAGACCAATTTAGCTTGGTCGCCAGCATTCTTGTGTTCATTGTCTGAGTCATCCAGCGCAGCGCCTGGCGCGACATCGTCACGTACTCGAAGTTCATCGCCGAGGAGTGCGACAAGCACGACATCGAGTGGACTGTAAGTGGCAATTTTCAGATTGGATATGCATCAGACTGCCTCTTGACTCGTTTCTTAGCTTGTGCGGGTACTAATCAAAAGGCCGTCGCCGGGTATGGGAAGATAGGGGTCTCATTGAGCCGACATGTCATTGCAGAGTTCTATGTACGGGAGATCGAGGGCAAGGAATGGGTTCGGAAGGCCCCTGCCCTGTCCTACTGCGAAATAATCGGTATGATTTATTATCGCTGGGCCAATTCACATTCAATAATTCTTTGTATCTAGATGCGAATGGTACTTTATAGGATTTCCGCCACGTTCTTTACTGCTCCCTCATCTTCTACATTGGACAAACGGGAACTGTCGTAAGATTGACATTCATAATTTAGTGCGATAAAATTCGTAGGATGCTTCAGTCTTGTGGGATCTTCATATGCTGCTGGGCTAAACTGTGTTATTCTATCGCAGACCAATTTCATAGGTAGTGCCGGCCAGTGATCAATACAGTAATACCAAACACCCCTTTCGATCAACAAGTTTCGAAAGAAGGGTGCTGCTGGAGATTTTACTCTGAATTGTCGAATTGTCTTATTTTCGTATGAATCCCAGCTAGTCCACAAGTACTTCTTGTTTGTAATCATCATTGATTCCCGAATTATTCAAGCTCCTCAGGCCCTTGTTCAATGCGGTGCGCGTCCACGGATGTCCAGAAGGCGCCAATCAGCTGGCGTTTTCATTGTTAGGTCACGATGAACGCGTCAAGGGCTTCCTTGGCGCGTCTAAATGGGACGAAAGCTGTCAGTCCGACGCTTAACTTCCATTTCTCCTTCCACCACCATCGACGACCATCCATGAACAATGAGTGGTACTCGAATACTGGGTTTGCATCCCAGGCTTTTCACTTGACCACAGACAATCACGCATCCGACTCGTAAGCACTTCCTTGTTAATCTCATCCACGCGGGTCGTGAGACGCGGATCCAGCAACGGCGGCAGCATTTTTTTCTGGCTCGCAGCGCATCGTGGCAACTGGTGGTACTTTCACAACCATCACAAACAATCATTGTTTGCTCTATCTCAGCCTCTTGGGATACTCCCTTCCCTGCCAACTGAGGATCGATCATCCACGACGTAGTCTCCAGATTTCCAAACGATAGCCTTTGACTACATATATCATCAAGAGAAAATAGGATTGACGGCAGGCTCACGCACTGTAGAGCGGCTACGTTAGAACAAAACAAAAAACGAGTTTTCACGAACATAGGAAAACAGCTATGATGATACATCTCAGAGAGATCCACTGGATGGATAACAGCCTCTCCGTGTAATTTATTTCTTACTAGTCAGATCAGTGCCGCCGGTGCGAACACTGCAGGTTGAACTTCCCTGGATTGCCGCTTCACGTCGGATTACGGCGTCTAATGAAACGTACGAGAAGTCACTCATTGTTGTAATGCCACGACTGACGGGGTGGTGGAGCGACTGCATGTTCCTGGACAGGTGGGTTATACCCCTGGCAGCTGGATGGCTCCGAGAGGCTCAAGTCCTTCCGGGATTGGCATAGGCTGCACGCCGAGCTCAGAACCTTCCTCTATAAAATGTACATTTTTTCTACTCCGCATTCCATCGTTCCACACTCTCTTCATCCGGAAACTTCAAAATAAGGATGTAAAATTAGGAAATAGATTTGATAAATTAAATGATAAATTAAATCCAGATCTCCCTGAAACAGAGGATATAGGACATATAGGTAAATTGAAGGACAACCAGATAAAGCTGTAGTCCATTCCCGCTTCGTTCACATGGCTGAAATCGCTCCCCCTCCTTATGTTGGCGCTAATGTCACCGTAAATGTTGGTATCAAGGTCACATCGACCGAGACTTCGAAGGTTCAGCAGCTCTCCCCCGAAGCCAAGGCAGCGGCCACCGCAATCTTGGAGGATCCGAGCAACAAGCAGCTTATCAAGGATAGCATCAATACCCTCTGCACCCAGACGCTGGGGGTGCGGAAGGCTTTTGAGGATATTTCTGACCTCCTCGGTACGTTCGACGCGCGCAAGTTTAAGACCAAAGAAAACAACTACATCGAGGCTCTCCGTCCCGTTTGGGACTCCTTGCGCTACGTACGCCATCCGAGAACCACTTTACAGCTCATTGTATCATTCATTTTTTCAGACATTCACCACCCTTCTCGACAAGTCGCGGTCAGATGCAGTTGCTATCAAGGCGATTTGCCATGGTGCGTTGATTTTCCTCTTCTTCTTCTTGTGGTCCAAGAATGGTGCTAATCGATCGCTGTAGACTACGAAGTGAACATACTCAGTCTGCTGACGGAGGATTATCTCACAATAAAGGACGTCATGCAGGAGATACGTGAGTTCCAAATGGTTCGTCCCAACCTCTCGACTTTTACGCGACTGACGGAGATTATCCACAGAGGACTGAGAGGCAGGCGAAAGCGGCGGAAGTCAACACTGACTCGTTCGACGTACTGCGGTTCAATTTTAAAGAGTGCAAAGCGAGAATTGAGGCAGCTTTTACTGATGCTGCTGCGGACGCTACCGGTAGGGGGCCCATCTTGCAGAAAAAGATCGAAGAGCTGCAGCAGAAAATCTGCGAGGCCCAGCAATATGTGAGTCGGACAAAATACTTCTACAGAACGGAAACTGACACTATCCTAGATTGATGACTGCATGCTGGCTCTCAAAGCGGCAGGAGTTGTCACTGGCGTCGGTGGGGTTCTTTGTGCGTTTTGTCCCCTCACGGCTATCCTGGTCGCAGTATGTGTTTGCTTTATTACCATCTCCGTTGAGTTTCCCAGGGATTCTGTTTGTCGTAGGACGCAGCGTTCGCTGCAGCTGTTACTGAGATTGCCCCCAATAAGAAGCAGAAAGAACTCGACGGCGAGGATATATTTCTGGTCTTTTGTAGCATCTAACCAGTTGACATTGTGTAGGCTACAAGCCCAGTCTTGCGATGAAACACAAGGAACTGGCAGCAATTGTCGAACAGGAGAAAATCCTGGAAAACCTCAGGACACAGTTGCAGAACGACACGTCCAATTTCACCACCGTCATAAACCAGCTTGCGGCACTCTCCAGATTTTGGACAGCCGTAAGTTTCCTCACTCTTCCGCGTGTAATGATTGTTTTGACGTCTGTTCAAATACCTCAGACATCTGCCGACCTCACAAGCCTTACTATTCATTTGAATGCGGCGGACTCGGCCAACACAAGTATGCGCGTAAGCCCCTCCCGCTTCCATCGAAATTATGTTCAGCGCCACAATCCCTTGAACAGACTTTCAAAAAGATCTTGGACGAAGGGCTGGCTGGTCATATCTATCTGACTTTGTCCGAAGTCTTGGGCCAGTACATTTCGCAGATGTCAATGTTGGAGCCTACAAAGTAGAGCACCGCTGCATTGGTTTACATGGAAGCCTTAGTTTTATTTACCAGTTATTACAATAATAAATCTGAACATCAACCTTGAAACTTCAAAGCTAATGGAAGAGGATGCCGGGCCGCGAAGCGACCTGACCGCCGCTTGTATTACTACCTATTTCTCTTGCACTATGGGAGCTAGAGAGCCTCCTCATGGCCATGGTACTGATGCTCTAACAGAATATTCTGGGAAACAACGAAGAAAATGTTTGTATTGACATTACCTGCTCAGGTCACGCAATTACCCTCCAAGCACACGATAGATGCATAGTACATAGTACACGTTCGGTATGCGAAATAATTTCATGATTCAGATTGAGGATATAGGATATACGGAGCCCTCGTTGCGCGCACCTTGCAGCGATTGCCGATTTCGAGGAGACCATCATGAGGCCTGCGTGATGCGGTTGCACGAGCGGGGTAAGGGCAAAGCTAGAAACAGACGACGGTGTCCCTAACGGGGTTGCCGAGTTTCTGTCCAGATTTGCACTGACGATAAACAGCGAGCTCAGAAATCCGCAGCAACGGGAAGCTAACCAGTATGATTATTGGGATGCTCTACGGAAGACGTGGATGGCCGAGGTCGAGTCGCTTCGCGAGGCGTTTGGAATCGCACTATCCCAAACAGGTGGTTCAACATCCGCAGCGAGTTCACCATGAATTGTGCTGTATCTCCAAACCATTTGGACCGGGCAAGGACCGGGTCTTGTAACGTCGCATTACACAATTGATCAATCTCCAGACTCTGGTTCGGAATGGGCAGGAAATCAAGCGCCAGATATAAAATGCGCACATCTCAGAATCGATGTGACCTGCCGAGCGCGCGTCGTGGAGTGGGTTGTTGAACTTTGCAGTCTATGTCTCGCCCGGGACGGAGGCACCCGTCTGGGTGAAAATTCCGAGGAAGACTTTGTTATCTATGCTTTACTTCTCTTTCGGAATCAGTGCTGATCCCTTTATTCCTCATACCCCCGCTCGCGCCGCTGTATGGTCTTTTCAAGCTGACTCGCTTGCCTCCCGTACATCCAGCCCACGCTTAAGCCGTACTCTCGACAGCTTCCTCGGGTCACACATGAGCGGATACTTGACCCCCTAACTTGACCCTGTTCGCTCGATAACGAAGGTCCCGAATAACGAATTGAGTTTGCGGGCGAACTGCGGCAGCAAGTCTCCGAGGTACTGGCCACAGCTCGGGAGGTTCACGACGCTTTATCTACCCGGAGAACTATCCTCAGTGCCCACACGGTCATGTGTGCATATGGGAATTGTTGGGCTCTTACTTCACAGCGCGGATGATAGGTGCCTATTGGTTGCTTTTAAGTATTGAACTAATTTTGTAGATCACATAAGGGGGGTCCAACTTTAAAATTTCGGAATCATGTCGAATTCGGGGGTAAATGGGGGTAGGAGATTGATATTTGAAGGTTTGAGATCCATCCGAGATTTGGTTGTCGAGATACAGCAACTTTGATGACTGAGTCGAATATTTTTCGATTTTTTGTAATTTTTTTTTTTCAAACAAACGCAGCTTTCGCAACATTTTCGGCGAAAAAATCGGCCAGACCCCCCTCTCCCCCCGCCGTGGGAAAATTGCTACAAAAAAATCAGAAAAAATCTAAAAGAAATCGGAAATCGATTGCCAGCCCCCATTTTATGCCGAATTCGAGCCGGCGTATAATTCTTAACCTTCGACCCCCCCTTGAGATCACACAGGGTTTAGGGCAATTCGCGAAAGGTGTGCATTCGATTTATGACTCTTGAATTGAAGTGACTGACGCATGCGGTTCAAGTGTCGGTTTGGTGTTCGACTGGTATCTGTCCGCCCACATCCCAGGGATTAGGAAGCGAGCGGGTTCAGCCGCGAACCAGGGATCCGAGGAAAGTTAAAAGTTAGGGGCACACCGTGAGGCCTAAACGCCGATTGGCACTGACCAAAATCTAACTTGAAACTCAGGGGGCCAGTTGCGCAAGTGCGGAAAAGAGCAGGTGCTTGAGGTATAAGATGGCAACCACTCGAGGGTCGAATTCACTACCAACCGCCGCATTGCATTTTAACGGCAAAGGGTTCCATTGCTGCCCTTGTCGCTACTTCAATCGCCGTCCTCTTTCCCGGAGCGGCTTTGGCTGTCTTGACGCCGGCTCCAGTTGCTACCAACATCGGGACTGCTGCTGCTGTGTCTGGGAACCTTCACTGTGTTCCGGCGCCTGATAGACGGAGAGTCTGGCTACCAGCGTAGACAGAGGAGTAGACAAGCCAGTCTGGCTACGTATGTCTACACCTCTTAGACATGGTACGTCTACGTTTGTCATGTCCTTCTACCTGAGTCCACTGATGTAGACAGAGGGTAGACCGAGGTAGCTAGAGGTAGACTGAGGCAGACACACGTAGACCAACTGTTTTTCTGTTAATTCACAATGGTGCGGCTCTGTGGATTAGCTTGCGCAGATGTGTCTACGGGCATAGACGGACTCCGTAGACATAGGTAGCTGGACCGTGTCCACGTGAGATATACTGTACTATTTCGACCATTTGTTCAGGTGACGGGTGACAGAGGGTCGTGAAGTGAACAGATTTGGTACCTGTGATGCTGACTCTTGGGTTGTGAACACCCTATTTCTTGAGTGCCTCAGAAGGCGGGAAAACGATTTTTGAGCTATGCTAACTTTGACAAAGAGAAACGGCAAAAAAAAAAAAAAAAAAAACTAGTGCTCCTTCCAAACGGGGCCCTGGCAACGACGCGTAACAGTTTTTTTTTTGCGCTGGCCCCGTCCAACACACTCGGCGTCGTCCGGTTCAGCTGTTCAGTGCCTCTCGCCTACAGCAGGAAGTAGACAGTTTGAAGGGTACACGAAAGCAGAGTCCCCAAAAATCCCAATGGTAATCAAAGAGGTTGAAAGTGGACTGCACCCGATGGGCATTGCACTAAATATTGTTGTAAACTTCTTGGGTCCCACTGGGCCTGGTATCGTCGTCGGGGAGCGCGTAACCTGCATCGGCGGGATGATTTGCGCAACTGTGAACTTTTTGAGGTCAGTGACATGATCCCGAAGATTTTGAAGACTTTATTCAGTGAACTTTTGCGGTGACGGGTGACATGGCGTGAACAAACGGTCGAAATAGTACAGTAGCGAGCGACGACAGATCTGTGTCTACGTCCACGGATGTTGCCAGATTTGGACCTACGTAGCCACAGGTAGCCGAACGACTGTTGTATAAGATGCCAACAAACTTCTCAGGCGGCGATGGGGTTACACCAAGAGGCAAGCGGATCGTTGATCTCAGGTAGGGTCTTGTTTATTAGCCTCGTTTATAAACCAGTTGATAAATGTGTCAGGCAAAAAGGTCTGTTTTAAATGGCGTGGGAACCTCTGGAACGTGTGTGCAAGGTGTGTCAGGCCAAAAAGAAATGGGATGAAATATCACATTCTGCCCACCGATTTGCATAATTTGCAGTGCAAAGAAATGTTCACCACCTTGTTTACGTGAAAGCGCCATTTGTGACGTCAAAGCAGCTAGGAAATCTTGAGTCGGTGTGTTTCTGAACCATTTTTGGTGAGGAAATGAAGAATTGCTTGCAATTTTTTCCCCTTGCTGTCTGGGGGCGGAAAATCTGCTTTGAACCACTTTCTAGCCCCTCTGGAAGCAATTTTGGTGGGTAGTTTATAAACACGTTTACAAGCGGCCTGTTTATAAACCAAACTCAAAAAATGGTTTATAATACCCTCAGGACTAATAAACAAGGTCCTATCAATAGACAGGTTGCACACGAGCCATTGGAGCCACCCAGTGGCTCTCGGACCGTGCGCAAACGGGTGGCTCCACCGCCAAAATATGACGTGAATGGCTGTGAGTGGCTTGTTGGAGCCACTCGCCTGCTACCTGTCTAATGATCTGCCATACAGGTCAAGCCCCGTGATGACCCCCCCCCCCCTCAAATGCGGATGCCCATCAACCAACAGTCTCACTACAGTATATTTCTGGTGTTCTTCTAGCACTTTCATTGTATCTCATATCTCATACTTTAGCTATCGGAATAGCTACACAATGTACAGAACCTCAATATTCACTCAAATTTTCATAACCTCTCGGAGATATGTCTTAAATGGGAAGCACACAGCCTTGCCACGCAACATCAGTCGTATACCAAATCAATGATCCGCCTACCTCTTGGGTTACACCCTACGTCGGTCAATCGGGAGCAGATCAGGAATTATGTTACTCCTTATCAGTCGTGCCGACGATTTTTCGCCCGTGTAATATTCTTATCCTATGTATACACGCCTGATTCTGTACATTGATATTTTGGAGATTTCAACCATCGGGCAACGGCCTCGTATGAGTTGGAGCGTTGTATTCAATGATCTGATTTTGAGGACAGACTGCTGGAATTGACTAGAACCGGGCCAAAAACACTATCTCACATGGAATGAATTGGAACAAGTATATTAATATTAGAACAAAGAGGAACATTGGAGCAATGTAAAACGAAGGCGAGGCAACTGTAGCAATATTGACAGTGTTCGGGCTAAATGCGAATTTCGTGCATTTCGTCCGCAGATTCGTTTTGCATTCTTACAGGCTAGCGTCGAAATATCCATGCCGAGTTGAAGTTGACCTCGGCCCATCGGCCCGTTCCATGATCACTCACGTGCTGTTGACGTCCTCGGTGATTGAGTCATTGACGCCTGCTTAGCGCCGTTATCACTGTCGCTGCGTTATTAATAATATAAAAAGCAGAAAGGCACTGCGCCTGAGTTATTAGTCTATTGATCCAAGATAAACTGTGCTGCGCTGTGTACCAATCATGGAGTACTGTACTATTAAATTCAATTCGTCAAGGGGTGTGACGCGTGACCCGAAATATCATTTCGTCAATTCGTCAAAGGGTCCCCAGCTGCGTGACAACCCTCAAAATTTCGTCAAGCCCTGGAAATGTTCCGCATGTAGAATAACAATTAGGATGACTTAGGAATCATCTGAGAAATTCATTTGAGCAAATCTGTTGTTGAACAGGAAAAAATCCATTTTCCACTGTTGAACTTCGGTTGAATTTGGTCTGAAGCACGATGTTTGTGAGGTTTGAAACAAGAAACTGTGAGAATGGCGAGAAAATTGTAGGGAGAGTGTCCGCAGCTAAGTAAACTTACTCAGAGCAGCCCTGAACCGAAATTTTGAACTGACCGTGACAAAACATATATTCGTCAAGAGCCTCCGTGATGCGTGACAAGGTTCCAAAATTCGTCACGTCAAGCACCCCTGTGACGCGTGACTGACGAATTGATTTTAATGGTACAGTATTGGATTTGCAGTTGGGAAAGGCTGGAGTTGTTATGGGTCTATCAACTCAAGATTTTAACTCGAATTTCTTCACCTTTTTTGGTGTGAATTTGAAGAGAGTGTTGCTTGGCTTGCTTGGGAATCAGTAGCCTGCGAGTCTTGCTTTTATCTTGAGTCTTGAGAGCTTGAGTGCCCAACTGACTTGGTTTCTGGTTGAATAAAGCTTTAAGTCCAGTTCCATCTTTTGTGTTGCGAGTCTGGCTTGTGCTCGGGGGATTCATTGAGTTCATGTCTCTGACATTGTGTTCTTCCACCCCCAAGCTTCTCGGGTTGGATGTGATACAGAAACATCGACTCGGACGCAATATATATCAGAGTTGTTGAGATTCTCATAGAGATTATAACTTGTAACCTCTAACACTCTGTCGAATAAAATCAAGACTGTAACTCACAAGGGATACTACAGAACACGGACTACCAAATACTACTACAGCTACGCATATCCTACCCAGTTATATGCCCAAAATTAAACCCCAAAATGTACGAAGGGCACCCAGTGTAAAAATGATTTCTTTCCTCCGGGCTGCTCTCGAAGCTTACGAATGGCGAGATGCAATGCCTCAGCAGCCCTGGTCAGATCTGGAGGTGATGCCTCCAATAGATGGGCATAAACATCACCAGCAACTTGTGGGGCATCATTGTCCATGGTAGACCACATCGTTCCAATGACACCCCGGTATCCCGCTAGTAACATGCCAGCAGTGAGATGAACCAACTCGTCTTGGAGCCTTTTGGAACCAATAGTGGCTTGACATGCAGAGAGGAATGCCAGGTCAGCATTGGGGAGAGATCGCTCAATGATGTTTGAGAGTGTCAATTGGGAACTTCCGGCAAGGATGAGGGCACTTTCAGTTGGAGAGGTGCTCTGCACACCATGGCAGGCAAAATGGACCCATCTGGACTCCTTCATTCCCTTCTGAACATTTCCTATCGTGGCCATATCTTCATCCAACCACAGAACCGGAACTTTTCCCTTGGCATACTGCTTGATACATTTGATTTCGTTCTGAGTTCCTGGGATATAGGACTGTCCCTCAGCTGATGGTTGAGTGACAGCAAGGAGTTGAAGGTCTTCCTTAGATTCAGATTGTGGGAAAAACCCTTGGATCAAGGCAGTCAACGATGGTGTATAGGACGAAATTAGAAAGTCAGATAATTTGTAGCCAAATGCTTGGTCCTTGCCGTAGAGCCCTGCTGCATGGATGGGAAGAAATGCGAGTGGCCCAGTTGGACACCACCATATACGTCCCAGATCTTGGCTCACTGGAGTCTATAGATATCATTAGGGTGGGAATCAGATGTGTTGATTGAAATTGCTTACCGTAATTGCGAGTGCATTCAGGACTGGGTGAACAATTTTTAACCAGAGCTCAGAGAGGATATGGGAAAAGATATCATCTGGAGCCATCTCCCCCTCACGGGATCCATCCAACTTATCACTGCATCTGGTAGTTCCCACAACTGATGCCAGAAGTTTGGCCAAGGCCTGTGCCTCATTGATTGCGAAATCACTCAGTGGGACATGTATGACTTCATCTTCAAGGTCTGGTAGGAGAATCAGAGCATCGCACCCATATTCACTGATATTGACCATAGCAACTGGGCCCATCTTTGCAGCTAGCGAAAGCTCAGAAATCGGCTTTGATAATAAGAACCTCTCGAACCCTGGAAGCTCTCTGATCTGCTGTAGGACACAATTCCTTTCAAAAGCAGGGGCATGAGATTGCTGTGCAATGAGCCGAAGTGGCTGTAGTTTAGCAATGGCATTGCTCCTGGTGCCAGCAGTTTCTAATGAGGCAGAGAGAGAGAGAAGCTGATCAGCAAGGTCAGGGTGGCTGCTCCTCAGTTCATCTACTGGTGTGCGCAGATTAAGAAGCTGACCCCAGATAACTGAACGGCCATGGTCAAGCCACTCCACTGCCTTCTGGTGGTCATGCACTGCAATTGCAGCTGAAGCAGCATCTCTCACAACTTGGCCTGCCTGTGAGAGGCAATAATGCTGATCAGCTATGGACAGCCCCAGCCATGCCAATTCAGGCAGAAGTTCAATGGCAATAGTATATGCATGGAGCACAGATGAGGGTTGGTGAATGTGGGCATTTTTTGCCCACCTTCTGGCCGCTTCAAATCGTATGTTGGCAGGGCCTGTTGTTGAGCATGCAGCTGAAGTGTAGTGAAGTAGCAGCTGCTGAGAGTCTTGAGGATCACCAAGCTGCTCAAAGCGACGGGAAAGCGAATTCCCAAGGCTGTTCAACCAGCCAGGCTTGTCAGGGTGGCCATCTGGAGTGAGCTGGACAGCATCCTCAAACATCAAGACAGACTTGTTGATGTCACTGAGATCACCAAGCTGCTCAAACCGACAGAAAAGCGAATGCCCAAGGTTGTTCAACCACCCAGGCTTGTAAGGGTGGCCATCTGGAGTGAGATGGACGGCATCCTCAAACATCAAGACAGACTTGTTGATGTCGTTGAGATCACCAAGCCGCTCAAAGCGACCCAAAAGCGAATTCCCAAGGTTGTTTAACCTGGAAGGCTTGTCAGGGTGGCCATCTGGAGTGAGCTGAACAGCATCCTCAAACATCAAGACAGACTTGTTGATGTCGCTGAGATCACCAAGCCGCTCAAAGCGACGGAAAAGCGAATGCCCAAGGTTGTTCAACCACCCAGGCTTATAAGGGTGGCCATCTGGAGTGAGCTGGACAGCATCCTCAAACATCAAGACAGACTTGTTGATGTCGCTGAGTTCACCAAGCTGCTCAAAGCGATGGAAAAGCGAATGCCCAAGGTTGTTCAACCTGGAAGGTTTGTCAGGGTGGCCATCTGGAGTGAGCTGGACAGCATCCTCAAACATCAAGACAGACTTGTTGATGTTACTGAGATCACCAAGCTGCACAAAGCGATGGAAAAGCGAATTTCCAAGGTTGTTCAACCTGGAAGGCTTGTCAGGGTGGCCATCTGGAGTGAGTCGGACAGCAGCTTCAACCCTCAATACAGACTGGTTGAGATCATCAAGATTGCCAATTTCCTCAAACCGGCTGCGGAGTGAAGTCCCAAGGTTATTCAGCAGTGTAGGCTTGTCAGGGTGGCCATCTGGAGTGAGTTGGAGAGCATTGTCAAAGATCATGATGGACTTGTTGAGGTTGCTGAGATCACTGAGGTACTGAAAGCAACGGAACAGCGAATTGCCAAAGTTGTTCAACCTGGAAGGCTTGTCGGGGTGGCCATCTGGAGTGAGTTGGACAGCTTTGTCAAAAATCATGATGGACTTGTTTAGGTCTCTGAGATTGCCCAGCTGCTCAAAGCGACAGAGAAGGGACTTCCCAAGATTGTTCAACCTGGATGGCTTGTCTGGGTGGCCATCTTGAGTGAGTTTTATCAATCGACTGAGTGCAGAGATCAATGTATTCAGTGAAGCAACTTCGCCACAGTGTTGGTGGTTGGAATATTCCAAATCCCCAAGGCACACAAGATAAGCTGGGAGATCTGGATCATCATTAGGAAGCTCATTAACAATCCACTGATAGCTGGATCTTGCTGCATGGAAATATGAATCTCCAACATCAACAGAATGAGCCAGGCACTTCGGAGCAAGCTCTTTGTGTGACAAAAACAATGACACTTGCAGATCATGTCTGATGTTATTCCCTGTGGCAAATTCGACAAAACTCTTGTGAAGATGAGGAATTGTCTCCCGAGTAATACTATCTGTCCCAGTCCCAAGAACTGTGCGAAGTCGTTTTACGAAATGGATCACATCAACAGGTCGATGGTTTTCTGTCTTTCGCAAATCTAGCACTTTTTCCAGGACACCCAGAGAGAATGGTGTATTGAGAGCTATAATGGATCCTACAACTTGACGGAAAGTTCTGGATGCCCAGGGATCTGTTGGACCTGGATACATCTTCTCGAGGATGGTGCTGTACAAGAGGTTGATATCATCCATCCCATTCTCATTCAGCTGATCAAGAACATCATCAAGACATTCTGAGCCATAGCTGTCAATCTGAGAGTGAATGTATTTTATTGCAGTAGTTGCCCAAATAAATAGACCAGAAGCCTGGAGACAAAGTTTCTGCATCTTTTCTTCCTCAGGCCACTCAGTCAGTTCATGTTCATCCACTATGTCCTGGATCTTTTGTTTGAGGAAGGATTCTACATCCTCAATAGACGATCTGTTAGTGGCACCAACACTCAGATGTGTAGTGTCTGGAGCAGCAGCCCATGAGATTCGTATGACCTCTTCCTCCCGGCTCGAGATTAGTACCTTTACATTTGCTGCGAGGTGGGTGGTCATTTTTGACAAGAGTTTAGCAAAAACAGAGAGTTTTCCTGCATCAACTTCATCTAAAGCATCAACCACAACAACAACAGCTTGGTTTGGAGTGGCCTTAGATGCAAAGCTCAAGGGTTTTCTGAAGAGCTGTTCAGCAACCGCTTCAGTGACATCATCTACAAGTGAGGGCTTTTCTTGAAGAGCACGAGCAATAACACCAGCAACTTCAGGAGATCGTTTGGCCAGCTGGAGAAATATTTGATTTCTGTGGTGGTTCGATAGTTCCGGTTGATGAATAATTCTGCCCACAAGTTTTTGGAATCCTTGAGTTTCCTGCACATAGTGGCAGCAATAGTGGATTTCCCAGACCCAGGCTCGCCTGTAAGCCAGAGGAAGTGTGAGACGTCAGTGGAAAAATCTGACACCCAGTTCTCAATTTTGTCAAGAGGTTCCACACGGGTGCCAGGGCAACAAAACTCTTTGCCCTGCTCTCGGTATCCTGAATCCGTCGCAATGAATGGATTGAGTTCCTCCTCAATGAATGTGCGGTCCTGAATGATAAAAGAATTATTGCCATGTACTTCTGGGGAGATCATAAAAAAATACCACTAGGAATTGCTCTTCAATTCGTGTCCGTTGGACAGATGCGTTGAGGCAACGAATCTCCTCCAGTGCTGTCTCAATCACCCCATGTGTCTTGTCCATCTTGTCTGACAGAAAATCATGGCCCTTTGATAGATTGATCACTGATACCCGCTGGCAAGCTGATATGTGAATTAGTTCGGATGGTATCAATGGTCCTCACCATGAACCACTGCGTAGCTTCTTCAAGCCGTGATTCAAATTCTTTGATCTTACTCTCCGCATTTAACGTCTTTGGAGACCACCGATGACCCCCCTGATTTACATTCAATACTTCCAGTTCAAGCCACAGATCAATGAAAGAAAGAAACACATACAAGTCTCACATTTGCCCATTGGCATATTTCAACAACTAGATCTCTTATAGAACAGTATGAGCAAAACCTATATATAGCATACTGATTTTTTTCGCACCGAAAATGAGCCAGGTTATTCCAGGTGTTCTCAGTAAACTGTCCTGTATTGCCGTCCTGGAATGCCTTCAAGAGATCTTCAATCCATTGTACAATCTTCTTGGCAAATCGTAGAGCAACAGTCTTGGCTATTCGTACAGTCTAGGATTTAATTCATGAGATTTGTGAACATCTGAAAGGCACAGCATACATTCACTAGTTGGATAAGGCCTCCCAATCCCTGCATAAGAGAACGGGCTGGGAAGGGACTATCCGGAATAAACCCCATCAACTCCTTGCCAGAATCAAAAGCTGTGCAAATGCTTTCGAAGACAGTGTCAAGTTTCTCGTCAGGATGGTCCTTTATCCACTCGTCAAGGGCAGCCAGGAACGGTTTATCTAGAGCCCAAGCATCCCATGGAGGTGGTATCAATGTCGGCGCCATTGTGGTCAAGAGGAAAGAGCACACGTTCCCAACACGTTGCAGAGGGTCCTGGTGCTCAACACGTAACATGTTGATCTCCCATACGTCAGTACTATGTACAGAAGCAGATAGAAGATGCTTATCAGTCCTTGTGACCAAGACCTACAGTCCTCGACGCCGATGTGGACAGCCTGAGGACAAACATATATCCGAATTGCAGATGCATGAAACGTTCTTAAGGCCGTCTGTAAATATGAGATCCAGCTGGGTGACGAGCTTCGAACCCCAAAATAAATCATCGCCGGTCGCAGCGGCGGACGGTGGCATTTTCATTTCTCTTGACAATCTCGGATCGCAGTTAAACAGATGATAGAGATATGACATTGGGTGCGAAGAGCCATAAATATCCTTATGTTCACGGACTTATGCAAACGACTGTAAATGAACTCGTACGATTCCCGTTCGGTTCAAAATGAATCCAGAGCATTATTAGAGGTTCAACTACTTACCAATGCGACACAAAAACCAAAGTCCGAGTTAATACAAGGGGGGAATAAAAAAATTGGACCAAGGAAACTGACATCCCATCCAGTGGAGCTCCGATGATCTCGGGGGATTGGTGAGTTACGGAACGTTTTCCGCTGTCTCACGAGTACACCTATTCCCCCACGGAACGTTCGTCAAATAAGCATGGAACAAGGCGCGGCCTTTCGTACTCAAATGAGGAACCGTGAGGGTCTTGTGAAGCTGATGACCTGCTGTTCAAGGCAGAAAAGGGATCCGGATGCACCAAGGACGCACGCTATTACGAGGCATTGTACATTTTCGGGCATCTGCACACTGCACAGTAGGGTGAGTTTATTCACTCGCGAGCAGTGGAAAACCATTGCGAGCTACGAGCTATCACTGGAGGTCGTGGCTACTCCTGCCTCTTGCTCCGCCTCCGCCGCAGGTCGATAACTCTCATTTCATTCAGATTCCGCGTTTTAGAACGGAGAGACCTGCACTGGGATTATAATACGTCAAGATGGTTTGCGTATTCCCGTCACTGTTGCTACATACGGTGAGTGCCTTTCACCTCGTTCGCCTTTGCTTGCCAGTTCAATTGTGTCGCTACTTCCGCCCGAGCTGGAGCTACGATTACCTAGTCGGAAGTTCGCATCAATGTCTTTCAAAGATGTAGTCCAAAAAAAAAAAGCATTTTCACTTTCGCGTTCACCACTGCCTCGTTCGACTCAAATTGACCATGGTCAGTCGACGCTCGAAATCGCCGACGGATCCAACTTCTCGAGTTCTCCGTTATTTTGGGAATCCTCATATGATGGATACCACATCGGCGGGGTATGATAGAACTTCTCTAATAGTCCGGATTCCCTAGTCGCCAAACATGACTTAGGCCTAAGTATTCCCGTCGCCTGGGTTTTTTTATCTGCGTACGCCCCCTCCAAAAGAAAAAGAAAAAAACAGAGAGAGAAACGAAATCCGCCACAACCTTGGGTTCATATAGGTGTATTCATCTCCTATAATGGTGTAGACGCACAGCGCGCGCCACCAGGTACTGTACTCCTTTAGGTCAATCCAGTGTTATTTATGGTCTATGGATGGTGGACTGAATATTCATCACCTACACACGCATTGGCCCTGAGCGTTTCGGAGGAGTTGGAGGTTGTATCGAGGCCGTTACAACGGTCGCACCCCCAAAGATTAATCTTCAGCCTTAATAGCATGGGAATCCCACATACTAATAACAGCTAACTTATTAGTGTAAATAATACATAGGATTAATTGAGGATTTTACTGTCAGGATTCTGTAAAGAGACTCTCTACCGGATGAGCCTCACGGGATTAATCTCAAGTATACAGTCTCAAACTAGTCAGCGCAACACAACGTAGAAGCGCAACACTAGGAATTACGTACCTTTGAGGCTTCCTACTAGGTCCCAAATTTATAGGAGCATGGTAGGGTATCATATCATCCTGCCCACCTAAGGATTTGTCCGAAAAGCTCCTGTGAAGCCCTCAAAATTGCGATGTTTGTGGCCGCATCTCACAGCCTCGAATCCCGACTTACCAGACTTTTCCCTTTTTCTGTGTTCACAGTACTTGCTGGCATATGACAATTTCGTTGAATTGGGGTTTTCAGCGTCCCTGATTACAGATATGTAGGTTGAACCACCAAAAAGCATACCCCCAGGACTACAATACGAAGTGTTGCGCTTCTACATTATTTGGGCATATTTGAAGTGTCGGAAAGATTTGCCTCGTTTTCAAGAACTACTCAATGCTGCTCCCAAACGTAAATTGTGCCGTGGAATAGATATCAATTCGATCCAAAATACAATTTGGACCGAGTGATTTGCGCGAGATTTGGCTCACATATTCATGAAACAGCCTGATCGTTGCGCTTCCTAGTTTGAGACTGTATCCCGGATACCGTCTCAGAAAGAAATAATCCTTTGTTGAGTGTGGCTATCCACAAGGAGATTGCGTCGTTCTGTTCAGGATTATGGAGCAGATTGGAGGATTATTATCAGGATTATTAGAACACTATGGGAATAGGATTATCGCACCATAGGGGATTATCTCCAAGAATAATTGTGCGGTTGGGGATTACCTGTTTGGACGGTTTAAGTAGCGAGGCATTCAGGATTATTGAGCGTCCGGTCTTCGTGGCTCTTGCAAAGGTCAGTAAAACTTACGGTGACACAATCACGTACCCAGAAGACTTCACATTGGAAGGATGTGCTTGCCCTTTGTAATGCTGTCAGTTGTTGACAGTGCACCTTTCGGGACCGCCGAGACGTACGAATTGCAGGAGTGGTGCCACTGCAAATCTTCAATGTGTACAGGCTGAAATCGTGCCCCATGTCAGTCAATGCAATGAACCTCATCGATGCCGACGCAACTTGAAAGAGAACACAGGTCAAGCAGCTTAAAAATGGAACCACAGAAGAAGAGAAGGTTGAGTTGTCGAAGTTCATGAAGGTGCGAAGACCAATGCAATGGACATGTGATAGTCTCGTTATGCCACTCGCTTTGATGCTAACCCCGGGCCGTACGAACCAAATTTCCTTGTTTCTTGCCACCATGTCCCGACGTGCCCTTCACCATCTTTGACCGGCTTGTTGGGGCTGTTGCTGAATATTTACTGTTGAAATCGGCACCATTTTCCAGCAGCCCGACTCTCCAGAACTGACCCGACATTCTTGGGAGTCCGGTCAAAGCATGGGTGGCATTGGGGAAACTCATCGTGTGTGGTCCCTGCATTCGTGAATGTCGTTAATTGAATCCTCTGAGCTTAATGGATTCTTAGCATCTTCGCAACTTACCCCTCTGGCACAGGTTGGGCACAAGATCCTTCAGTCATCACACGAATCGATTCGTGAATGAAGTGTCCTGCAGTAAGCCCTCCAGAAAATAATTCCATGGCATTCTGAAATAATCCCCTGCATAATTCCCTGACTCGGGGCCCTACTCCTAAGCTGATATCCGATAATCTTGCCGAGAGGATCATCTCGTGGGAAAATCCTAGATTAATCCTCGTGGGTTCCTGACTTCATAATACTGGCCGCATAAATCTTGTGGCTCATCTTACCAGTTGCAGAATGCTCCAATAATCTCATGGTGTCCCGATAATCTCGTCGAAGGTAACACTACGGATAATCTGGGTTCTGACTTGCCGTGGCAGTGATTGAATAATCTTGACCCTAGTGCTGGAGACAATCCTAGATTAATCCCTTGTATTCTTTACACTAAAAAAGATAGCTGTTATTAGGGCTGAGGATTGTTGTGTTATTAGTGTCTGGATTAATCGCCATCACTGATATCACTGACCGGTAGGTAGTGTCCCGCTCCACTTCCCCGCTCCCTCCATTCGACTAGATCTGATACGCAGACTCGGTGTCTCCTGCCTGATTTCGTGTCGGGCTCGTTCCCGTTCAACAAGCGTCGCCCTCCAAACAAAAGAATCCCTACGAGTACGGTGCGCTCACTGTGTGCATTTACTGCAGTATTTCGTTCAAATCGACACTGGGTGTGATGTGTGACCCAAAAATTCAATTCGACATTTCGACAGCAGCCAAAACTTGGCGTGACACCAGCAAAATTTTCGACATTGAAACGAAAATTTTGGCTTTTTTGGGTCTTACAGGCAATTTTGAGCCCTGTGTGACGCTCGGGAGGTTTGACAAACGGCCGCGTGATGCGTGACCCTTGCCAAATTTCGATATCGATAGGGGGGTGCGTGACGCGTGACTGTCGATTTGAACGAAATACTACAGTATTGTTCTGTTTTCATTCCCATACAGGTATGAGCAAACACTTCCCACATATTGACTGGTACGGTATTACTGAAGCGCCACTGTCCGGAGATTCGAATCTCAAAGTAATTGCAGTGTAAGTTCGAGGATCTAGTTGATCAGAAGGGGCTGAGGCTCACCGAGTCCAACATATTTTTCGCGAGATCAGTAGAATGCATTTCGTCCTCGGGTCGGAAGCTTGAGCATCCAGGGAGTACAGTAAATGGCTTCGTTTTACTTGTGAAAATTTTGAACAAACATGCTTGGCTAGCGTCCCAATATTTCTTGTCATTTGTCCGAGTTGAAGTTGAACTCGGCCCATCGGTCCGTTCCATCCGATCACTCACGTGCTGTTGACGTCGGTGATTGGCGCCTGCCTACCGCCGTTGTCGCTCTCGCTTCACCTCGAACGACGTGGACGACGACAACGACAACGATACCATGAACGTCAACGGGCACCACTCCCAAGCCGACCACACCCGAGCCTATCAGCGCCTCGCGCGCTCTCCTAACCTTAACCCCGCGCAAGGGACTCCTTCGAGGCAGATGTACTCGGCTCTGAGCCAGCAGCAGGCGTTGGCTGCACAGGCGGATCTCAGTACCATCGCGCAGAGGAAGCAGAACTTGGATGAGCTTTTACAGAGGCACCAGGAGGCGCAGCCGACCCCGGACGCGCTGACGGCGGAGCAGCGGAAGGTGTACGAGTACATACGGGCACGGGAGCGTGCTGCCAATAGGGATGCGAATCCGAATCCGAGTTTCACTGCGTACGGCGGGCACGCGCACTCGCACCCTCAAGCGCACCCCCACCAAGTTCGCACTCAATCAAGCACCCAAGTTCGCACCCAAGCCGCAACCACCGCATACCCAACGCTCAACCCGTCCTCGGGCGCCAAGTGGATCAAGCCCCTCACGCAGGCGCGTCTGGGGCAGTTCAACGGCGGCCACTTTGGGGACGTCAACCTCGGCGCGGTGTTGTATGAGCGGAAGGAGGGTTCGGAGGATTATGTGAAGATGGAGGTGTATGTGTTTCTTCCTCTCTACATTTCCTTGCTTGCTTCCTTGCTACTTCTCCGTAAAATCGCTAACTTACCTCCTTTCAAATCTAGATGGTCCGCCCCCGCCCTAACCAAACCCTCCTTCGCCGAAGCCATGTCCCACTCCTCCGACTTCAAACCCGCACACAAAGGCGACGTATTCGGGCCCTCCTGGTCGAACCACTGGTTCAAGATCACGCTCAAGGTGCCCGAATCAGAGTTCGGTAGCTACGAACGGGTGACGTTCGAGTTTGACCCGGGGTGCGAAGCCATGATCTTCGACACCTCCGGGACGCCTCTGCAGGGTTCGTTTCTTCCTCTTTCCCTCTCCCCTCTTCCTTATTATCCCTTCAACTAATACTAATACAACGCAGGCATAACAGGCGGCTACGCCGGCGACCGGCGCGTCGAGTACATCATCCCCCCGCTGCGCGCAAGGCGGGGAACATAGGATTGTGGTTGAGAGCAGTTGTAATGGCATGTTTGGGATGGCGGGTGGGGGGATTGGGCCGCCTGATGTGCGTGGGTTGTCTGTTTTTGTTCGATTTTTTTTCGGGTGCCGCCTTCGTGTATTCACTACAACGGACCTACCTACCCTCCTCGACGCGCGTACCGTCTCTTTTCTTCTTTTCGTCGGTCTTTCTCTGTCCTCTTTTCTTTATACACCTTCTTCCCTCCTCGCTCGCTTCAGTTTCATATCCCTCATATAATATCTCCCGCTTTATTTACCTCTCAACCCACCTTCACTAACCAACACTAATTTCTTTTTTAAACAGCCCAACCGCTTCTTCCGACTCGACCTCGCCGACATCGTCGTCCCCAACCAGGACGCGTGGCGCCTCCTGTGGGATTTCACCACCCTCCGCGAACTCGTCGACACCCTCCCCGGGAACACCCCCCTGCAGAACGCGGCGCTGACGGCGGCGAATGGGATCATGAACGTGTTCGACCACCGGGATCTGAGTAGTATAGGAAGGGCGAGGAAGGTTGCTGAGGGGGTGTTTGTGAGTTTTTTCTTTTTCTTTCTTGATTCACTTCTCGTCCCTCCGCTTTATTTCTTCTCGTCGTGTTTGGGAGATTATTTTCTTTTGCTGTTTTTTGTAGATTAGTCTATCTCGAAGTGCACGCTAACCCCCCTCCCCTCCTAGGGCAAAGACTGGGACGCCACCGACGGCGGCGCAAACGTCTACGACGGCGACGTAGACGGCGACGGCAACCCGAAGAACCGGACGCTCGTCTGGGGTATCGGCCACTGCCACATCGACACCGCGTGGCTCTGGCCGTACTCCGTCACGCAGCAAAAGACCGCGCGCAGCTGGTCGACGCAGCTGGATTTGATGGAGCGGTACCCGGAGCATCGGTTTGCGTGCAGTCAGGCGGTGCAGTGGGGGTGGGTTGAGGAGGTGGGTGTTTTGTCTTCTCCCTTTTTTCGGTTTTCGGTTTGTTTTGGGGATGGGAGGATGGGATTTTTTGGGAGGGAGGAGAGGGGGAAGGAGGACGGGGAGTGCATGGGGAAAGACACAGGAGGAGGAGGGCGGCCCAAGGACAGAGTGGAGGCGCGTCGAAGGAGGGGGTGACGTGGGTCGTGTGCGGGCCACCCGCGCAGAGTCGGAGTCAGAGCCGGGCGGATGGCGGAGATGAGCACGGAGCTGGCGTCTACACGCGTCATCTTGGTGCCGAGGACGATGGTGGGATCGGTGCGCGGACAAGGCGGTAGGCGTAGGGGGTCGCTGTGCTCGCGAGACTCGAGGGCGTCGAGCTTATGGAGAGCAATGGATACGCCACGGGTGTCCGAGTCGACTCGCGCGTCTGCCGACTCGATGTCTCTTCTCTTCTGCCTCTCCCCCTCCTCCCTCCTTGATTCTTTCCTCTCTACCCTTTCTCTTTACTCTTCTCTTTCCCATCGTCTTACCTTACTGACCACCCCCTTCAGCAATACCCCGCCCTCTTCAAACGCATCGCCGCGCAAGTCAAGGCGAAGAAGTTCCACCCCATCGGCGGCGCGTGGGTCGAGCACGACGCGAACATGCCCAGCGGGGAGGCGCTGGTGAGGCAGATGCTGTATGGGCAGAGGTATTTTGAGTCGAGGTTTGGTGTTAGGTATGTGGTGGTTTCTCTGTATCTCTCTCACACTCTCTTTGCCCGGGTATCGCGTGTCGGCGTGGGGTCGCACAAGCCCGACGCGACGGGACGGCGGGGAAGGGGAAGGGGACGACGGGAGACGGCTCGCTGACGATTCATTGACCAGGTGCGAAACCGGCTGGCTGCCCGACTCGTTTGGGCTCACGGGCGCGCTGCCGCAGTTGCTGCGCGGCGCGGGGATGAAGTACTTCTTCACGCAGAAGCTGTCGTGGAATAATATGTGCGTCTGGCTGTCTTTATCTACTTCTCCCCCCAGTGCACTTCCTATCCCGGCTCCTCCCTCCTCGTGCTCCTGCTCCTGCCTCTCCTCGCGCTCCTCCCTCTTCGTATCTCGTTCTCCGACATCCTGCTTCCCGTACCCATCCGCTCCGCTACCTCACTCCCTCCGCCCTCTGCCCCACCTTCCACCTCGCCCATCTCCCATTCTTTTACTGACACCTCTCTCACAGCAACAACTTCCCGCACACGACCTTCAACTGGGTCGGGCTCGACGGCACGCAGGTGCTGTGCCACATGACGCCCGTGGACACGTACACCGCGCAGGCGACGGTCGGGGACGTCAACCGCGCGGTCGCGGGGCACAAGAACCTCGAGTCGTCGGATACGGCGCTGCTTGTGTTTGGGAATGGGGATGGTGGGGGTGGGCCGTTGCCGAAGATGATGGAGAATGTGCGTGTCGTTTTTGTGGCCGATTCTTTCGTTCTTTGCCTCGCTCGACCTCTCTTCTCCTCCTTTCTCGTTCTCCCTCTCCCTCCCCTCCGCCTTCTGCCCCACCTTCTTCCACTCTCCGTTCTTTCTTCTATCTAGACCAACTGACGCGCCCCACAGCTCCGCCGCATCCGCGCCGTGACCAACACGCACCGCGAGCTGCCCGCCGTGCACATGGGCCACTCTGTCGACGAATTCTTCGACAATCTCGCGGAGAGCACGCAGGGCGGGCGGGTGCTGCCGAATTGGAAGGGGGAGCTGTATCTCGAGGTGCGTGTCGTCTTCCCTTCCTTCCTGCGGTCGGGTCGAGAGGCTGATGGCCATTGTAGTTCCACCGCGGGACGTACACCTCGCACGGCTCGATCAAGAAGGGGAATCGTCACTCGGAGATTCTGTTGCGCGACGTCGAGGTGCGTTGGCTCTTCACTCTCTACTCTCTTCGCACCTCACGGGGATTGCTTTCGGACAGCATGTCGCGACGCTCGCCTCCCTCGCTGGCAAGAAGAAGTACGTGTATCCGAAGGCGACGCTCGACGAGGCATGGGAGAAGGTCCTCCTTAACCAGTGTACGTCCCCTCCCTCCTCCCTTGCGTGCCAGCTGACGCGTCCCCGTAGTCCACGACGTCCTCCCCGGGTCTGCGATGTGAGTCCGCCCCCTCCTCCCTCCGCCCGCTGTGCTGATGGAAATAGTGGAATGGTATATGACGACGCAGAGAAGCTCTACGCCGAGGTGCGCGCAGCGGGCGAGGAGATGCTCGAGGACGCGCTCGACGTCATCCTCGGCGGCTTCACCCAGCCCGCCGCAGCTGCCACCGCGCTCGAGCAGCTCGTCGCCTACAATACGACGTTCTTCCCCCGGCGCGAGGTCGTGCGCGTGCCCCTTCCCGGTGGCGCCAACGTCAACAGCGCACTCCGGGGCCAAGTCGCACAGCTCGCGGCAGACGGCACGGAGGGGTACGCAGTCGTGCATTGCGCCGGTGGAGGGAGACCCGCCGTGCTCGGCGCGCCGCCGGTGACGGAGGCGTGGGGCTTCCAGCCCGTGTCGGTGTACACGAACGGCTCGGACCACTTCGTGCTGCGGAATGCGAGCGTGCAGCTGACGATCTCGAAGGGGCGGATTACGAGTCTTGTGGACGTGCAGCTGGGGCGCGAGCTGATCCAGGAGGGCGCGACGGGCGGGCTGGTGATCTTTGAGGACCGCCCGAACTTCTGGGATGCGTGGGATGTGGAGATTCACCATTTGGAGAAGGCGACGCAGCTGGAGTTTGCGAATGTGTCGGTCGTGGCGCAGGGCCCGTTAAGGGCGTCGGTGCGTGCGGAGGTGGAGTATGGGGACAGCAGGATTAGCGTTACGGTGCGTCTTTCGCTTTACCTCTCTGATTGTGCTATACTGATGATATTTGGTGGTAGATTTCGCTTGACGCTGTTCCTGGTGCGTCTTCCTCCCTCCTCAAGGACACAGACAGCTGATTGTGATGCGTGCAGCGTCGACAAAGCTCGACTCGCGTGGGATGTTCCGCTTCGACGCGTGGGTGGACTGGCACCAGCGGCATGAGTTCTTGAAGTGTGAGTCTTCCTTCTCGTTCTCTCTATCGGGCATCGAGTGCTGACGGTGTATCGTGTTACAGTCGAGCTCCCGCTGGCGATCTCGAGCGACAACGCGACGTACGAGACGCAGTTTGGCTGGGTGCAGCGTCCGACGCACAAGAATACGACATGGGACATGGCGAAGGTGCGTGCGCCTTCTTCGAGTCTTGCTCGTGCATATTTTTTTGCCCTGTTTCTTGTTTCGGGGCGGGCAGTGGTTGTTGGAGAATTCCGGCGGATGGTTCCGTGTGTCTCCGGGGTGACTGCAGTCAGAGGTGTGGGGTCAAAAAGACGCAGGAAAGACCGATTTCCTTTTGGGGCTTTTCGCAAGGCTTAGTCTTCTCGTCCAAACACGACCAAAGCGGAGACACTTCGCCCTTGCCCGCCGTTGTTTCGTTACACTGTCCTCTTCTCCTTCTGCTCCCGCCTTTCCAATAACCACACTCATCATTCATCTTGTAGTTCGAGGTTTGCGGGCACAAGGTACGGACATATTACCGAATTCTGTACGTTTGCTGACGCCGGCTCCGTCAGTACGCGGACTTGAGCGAGTACGGCTACGGTGTCGCTCTGCTCTCCGAATCCAAGTACGGCTTCGCCTGCCAAGGAAACATCCTCCGTATCTCATTGCTTCGTGCTGCGACGGAGCCCGATGCGGAGCAGGATCAGGGTGTGTTTACTTCTTTCTGCCTACGTCCTCTTCCTCTGCTGACGCATTACAGGCGAGCACAAGTTCTCGTGGGCTGTCATGCCGCACAAAGGTCACTTCCTCGAGTCGGACGTCCCCACTGCGGCGTACCTCTTCAATTCTCCGCTCTACAGTATGCCCGTCTTCTTTTGCTATTTGCTGCTCACACTCATCCTCCTTGTAGTCCGTGCTCTCGCCCCCGGCGTCTCCGCGCGCACCCTCAATACCAACCACTCGCCCTTCGACATCGAGGGCGCCCCGAACGTCTTCCTGGAGACCGTCAAACGCGGAGAAGACGACTCCTTCAAATCGGGCGGTAAAACCACCGTCGTACTGCGCCTTTACGAAGCGTTCGGCGGACACGCTCAGGCACAACTCCGCATCGCAGGCGGGCTCGGCGTCGAGGCGGCCTACGAAACCAACCTCCTTGAAGATCTCCCAGAGGGCGCGGCCCTGACTATGCGTCGCGCCGACACTGTGGAGCGCGAGCTCGGGCTTGACTTGACGTTCCGCGGGTTTGAGGTGAAGACGGTGGTGCTGGTTTTGGGTAGTGTCGGCAAGAAGAAGGTTAAGGCGTGAGTGTTTCTTCTGTTGGCGCTAGTTCTTTGGCTAATGCGTCTGCTGTAGCGAGAAACGCGAGAGCTGGGTAACCGTTGACGTATGAAAGACGAAAACGCTAGAGCAAAAGCTCATCAGCAGTATATCCTTTTTTTTTCGTGGACTATTTTCCAATGGTACTTGTTCTCCGTATCCATGCTTCGGCGATTTGTGCTGGCCAAATTATTTTACCCACTCAGACCGAAAAAATGGCTCGTTCCGAGGCTTGCATTTCACAATGGCCTCACATTGCCGAAGCTGTCTTTGCTCGGTAGGGTCGGTTTCAATCGGTCTTCTGAATGCCTTCTCTCACCCCAATTATTTGCTCGAGCTCCGCATTATCGTGAACAGCTGCGCACCTGAGGTTTGTTGTCCGACATGTGCTGCGCCGTTTTGTTGATGTCCCCACATCTACAGTCTTTCCTCCCGCATACAGGTTCTCATTCAACTGGGACTTGAAATCATGATCACGAGCGATCCCGAACCCATCCGAGCGCTCCTTAGGGTCTCTGGCGCTGACGGAGGTGGTGGGCATCTAATACGGGTACAACACGCACAAGGTCAAGCTGCTTCCGGGAGGGAGATACTTTACGCTCGGAGCGGCCCATGTGGTGCATGGCGATAAATCGGATCCCCGTCCCCAGTTCCGAGCACCTCCTTCCCCAGCCAGGCTTTCCAGAATCCAAACGGGCGCTACATCGCCTCATTTACTTCGGAGTGGCCCATGTGGTGCATGGCGTTGAATCGGATTCCCTGTCTCAAGTTCCGCGCACCTCCTGTCCCTGGCTTCCAACGTACTTTGGCAAGGCCCAGATTGATCACTCGGATTTCCCGTCTTAAGTTCGGAGCGGCCTGCCAACAAAGTGGATCTCCGGCGGCTAGCTCGAGCGGATTAATCAGTTTATGACTGACCATTTTACCCAGGGCCCGTCGCAAGCGAAAAGCAAATGGTTCGGCCTTACGTTGGTCTTGCGTGTATGAGTCCGGATTGCAGGTATCGAATTTTCACGTCTTCTACGGGTTCCTTCGATCCATGCAGACTCGGCCAACGTTTCTCGCATATAGGTCCATATGCCGAGCGAAGGGAGCCATCCAAGTGTGGCAGTTGTACGATTATTTAGACGCCTCTTGAACGAAGAACAAAAAAAGCTAATTTATTCGAGCCGCACAGTGGCCGATTCCTGGGCGGTGTTTGTGAAGAGTGCGCCCCCTGAGCAATGTCGGTTTGGTTCGATGTTCGGACGGTTAAATGTTCTCAATGCACCGGTTCCGTCGCTTCAAGTTCACCGCTCTTCGAGTTCGCCGCTCTTCAAATTCACCGCACAAGAGTACCTATATAAGACCTGGGTGTCCAATTTGACAGACCATCCGAAGCTCTTGCATAAATCAAAAACAAATAAATATTTCGGGTTGGGTAAACTTTTTTTTTCGGGAAATCTCAGAATGCCTTGATATTACATTCGTACATACATACTATGTACATGTAATATGCCCCTTCTCAAAGGACCAGGGCTAAATCTGCCCAGAATGTGTCTGCAACGGCAATTGACAATTGTGTTGATGCGATCAATTGAGGCCGAAGCTGTGCCGAGAGTTACGAGTCTTAAATTTTTATTTTTAAACTCGTTTTTACGCCGTTCCATCAGCGGAGTGCATTTGGGAGTTCAGATTAACGGGACACCGGTACACCAGCGGTGTGATCGAGATGCCGATCCACGGCACGCCGTAGGCAAACATATGTCCACACCACCGAAAGTGCTCTCTTGCGGACAACTGGCCTGAATCTTAGGCAATTATTGACTTAGAATAGTATGACAGTGCCCAATTTTGTTTTGGAGCCATCTCACTGCATTCAGACCCCCCCGTAGGCACAGATGTGCCCACTCTCGCCGATCTCCGCCTATGGGTTGCCCACTCAAGCCGACGTTGGCCTACATTAATAGGCATTGGCCGACGTTGATCTAGCATCCCTACCAAGGCAAAGTCTGCCCACCTTGGCAGATCTTCACCGACGGTGGTGTGCCTATCTTGGCCAACCTTGGCCAACCTGGGTCTAGGTTGGTGTCAGTTGGAGTGGCTGGATGGGTACAAACCATGTCAGATTTTGAATTTGGCTGACTAGGCTTAGCTAGGCTCATCGGCCTACATCAGTCTATGTGTGCCTATTGTTTACAAACCATTCAGTGGGCATACGGCTGCCCAATTGGATGGGGCAAATGCTATACATCGGAAAGTTCGTCACAGGTACTAGAATTCATCAACCATGTTTGGGTGGACAACCCAGAATCTTAACCGGGTTTCATTCCCTATGACGATGCTTGTAACCTGCTGCGGCATATTGTGACGCAGGACCCCGAGGATCTCTGGATAAAGACGATGAGATTTATTGTTGACTCATGGCACTACATTGGACACTGCGCCACAGATGTGCTATGTCGTCTTTGGTGCAACCCAGCTCCAACGAACGGCTCACAACCTGATCTTGTCACTGTTCAAGTTGACGAGAATGGGTGAACACACACCACTCGGGCCTTCAACACAGAAGCTGCCAAACAACTCAATGCCTGGATCAGTGGGTTCGAATCACAGCTTCAGCAAATGTCGGCGACAAACTACGATTTTACTGTCCATGTTATCATGCTGCTGTACAAGGAGAAGGTGGATCGAAGGATTATGGAGAAAGGCACTGGTCTATCCAAGGAGTTTTGGGATGCGGTGGAGGGCAGAATGGCAGACAACAACTAGATTCGTGTTTGTTCAGGAATAGCTTTTGAAAAATTTAAAATCCTCTGTTTCTTTCATATACTCTGCCAGAGTCTGCTGGATTTGAGCAGCGCATCCATCGGATAGTGATGGATGCTGGCAGAATATTCTCTCCGACTGTGGAATCCGCCATATTCCAGCGGATTGCAAGCTGAGTATTCTTCATGGGGCTGCTAAATGAGTGATATCGAGCAATTGTACTTCATTCTAAGCATATATGCGAAGGCTTTGGCCTCCTAAGACTTCGTGCCATGGCTCACAATGAGTTGTATCAAGCCAAAAGAGTTTTGATGAAAGACCACATGACCGTGTCGCAGACTTCTGGCTCGAAAAATTTAAAGAACACGTAGGGCACATGGATAAATTCTAGCTAATTTTGACAAATGCTAATAACACCGCGTTCTAAAAGGCTTGTCCCAGAATCCCGTAAGTATTGTCCTGGATATTTTTTCGATACCATGTTTGATTTACGATCCATTTGTCTGCTGGCATCTGGCGGCACTGGGGTTCTCTGCTGGATGCCGCTGGATGAGCTTCTGCATCTGCCGGAGTATCCTGGATGCTGCCAGATGGACGCACTCATCTGGCAGTGTCCGGCAGATGGCCGGCAAGATCCACTGGCCGCTGCTGGATGCCACCACCTTTGGCGGTGCAGGTATATTACTGATCATTTGTACCTCATGTACGATCCACCAATTAAGATCATGAGCCACATACAATGATTTCCCATGGTATGCCACATACGTTGAGACGGCGCAACACCAAATGCACGTCCTCTAGCTATTTTTGCGCTTATAAACACATCATTAAGAGGCGCAGGGTAGCTTCAGTGCTATACAAACATATCTGTATACCTGAACTCTGTTAGGTGATATAAAGGAGAGTCAGAGCGAGCTCTGACTACTGACTGTAGTATTCAGAGCACGACCGCGGTGACGCCGCGGCGTGTTGTACTCTGAATACACTACCAAGGAGATATACCCATAAACGCCTATAACCTATTCAAGGGATTTATTCCTATAAAAGCGACCCAGAGACTGCATAGATGAAGTGGCGAGACTTAGCATGTTGTGCGGTACATTAAACTGTGAAGGAGAGCTGCCACGGTGCCACCGCAGCGCCTCTCTGCCAAAGACATAGTTGTGTTAACGGTTACATTATGGAGGAAAACGGTCGCAGCTATGCTGCAGTGTCCCATAACTGTGTATAACCTACCGCGGAGCCTGCTAAAGGGCCGCGGTCAACCATAGACCATTTGTTACCCTAAGACAGGGAACTGCCAAAGCGATCAGATGATCACGTGGTGCCGCGGTGCGACGCGACCTGTCAAATCAAAAATACACAAGTCCTAATTCGGATTCAGGCACTCCGGTACTTTGTGGGCCAAGCACTGCCCGCGGCCAGATCCACCAAAGACAAGCACGAGGAGGAATGTATTGGAAAGGCTGGGTTCAACCCCAGGCCGGCGCGGCATTGTACTGCGGGTGCGGAAGGCACCGCGGTATTGCCAATATACCAAATATAGACTGCAGGGGTCAAAACCGATGATCTCCCGGCCCCAAGAGCATGCGGGATCGACGAAGAACCACGAGGGAACGAACCTACATGACCAAGCACCACATCTCAGTTACTATATCTAGTTTATCTCCTTTCGTTTGTACTATTACTATAAACGCAGCCTGTAGAACCCGCATACAGCCAGTTCATCGCACCGTCTATCAGCATGGGTGTCCTCAGGCATATTTCGCGGAGATTCGTTTACTATCTCTGTTTGTAACTTGTCTATAAATTGAAGTTGGTTGTTGGCTCAAATTGTCAAGCAAGGGACTCATCAGTTAAGCTTCAAACGGTTAACCACCTGAGAATTGGTTGTGACTTGTCAGCTGCTTTGCCTTCACACTCGTCAGGGAGAGTCCTGTCATTAGCTGTTGGATCAATTAGTTGGACTTCGCAGTCAACGCTAAGCCGTTACTATAAAAGTGAAGGAAATGTTCCTAAACGAGGACAAGTTTAGGTCTGTTGTACGGGAGAGTCCTGCAGTAAAGAGAATTGCCAAGGAAGAAACAGCTTGCCTCATTATAGCAATTGGAATTGGCCATTGTGGGGATATTTTGTGAACACCAAGTACAAACTCTGCCCTGAAGTGATAGAACTATCTTTATAGTCACTACCTTCTTGTATTTGTCTCATACAAACGTTCATCCAACGCGCAGCGAAAGATAACTGCTGTAACTTGCCAAGTGAAGTGCCGTGGGGACTTTGTTAGTGCCTCATAGTACTTGTTTCGTTGTTAACTATACAATCCAAACCTGCTGGCCGCATACTACGGTCCGGACCCGAACTCACCTAAGGATTGCGCTAGTCTTTTGGGAGTGATAAGATATTGTTTGTGTGGTTTTTAGTGTTGTTTCACAACACGCTATAACTAGCATATTCAAGACGTATTGTAAGCGCACCGTTTCAACGTTCCTTCATCAAGTCGGTCCACCTGTCCATGGGTTCGCACTGCCTGATATTCCAACACTTGTCTCAATCCTGACGTTTGCAGTTCCATTATACCAACTTCATCCCGAGCTTGGACCTTTGTGGAAGTTTCCGCTGCCTGAAGTTAGGCTATTCCTAAAGATCCTGGGATCCTTTTGAACTGTTTTTGATCAATTCCTCAGGCTATTTTGGGGATTTTTGAGTAGCTTCGAGGGTGGTTTTTGAGATGTTGAAATAGTCTCGGAAGCGGCTGCCAGGGTCACTGTTCATCAATTTCTTTGTGCATGCCCTACTTGGTCCTATTTACCCACTCATGTGCTGCATCTGCACCCCTTTATTCTTTATTCTTTAATCATCTTATCCGTAGTTTCTGTATTATTCAATTCAGTGGATTTCACGGCTCGCTCAAGTTCACATATGTAGTACGCGTCAGGAGGAAGTCAACCAGAAATTGCCTCGGAATTTGCATGCCACGAAGTCTTTTACCTTGGCCAGGTGACTAGAAGGGCTCCGTAGAATGCCGGTTAACTAAAATTTGGCTAACAGGGGTTCAGGGTTGGGGATGCGGAGCCTTTATGAAGAATTTGCTGTTGCAAGGGCAAAGTTCCTTGGTGGCAGGCTCTAGTGGCAGTCATTTTTAGGACACTGATATTGGGCCAGAATATGGCCATAGTCGGAATTTCCCAAAAGGTTGAGAAACATTTGGAGGTTATTTACAATCGCTAAAGTAACGTCCTTGTCGTCATCAGGGGACACCCTTGAACTCCTTTACTCCCTGAGCTTTTGCGGTAGCCACGATTGCTAGATCGAGATTAGCTTACCATCTCACACAGGGGGCATGCCCCACCGTTTATCAGCTCATAAGCTGCAGACACTTATGAGCAGCAGGTAGCTCGCTTATTGATGGCTCGGAGAAATTGCCTCGCGTTTCCACTGTTTGTATGTGTAATGCATATTGATGTGGATTGGGTTCAAACCTGGGTAGTAGCATTCCTCTTTGAAACATCAGATTTCATTTAGTGCAGACTCAGAAATACATAATGAATGGTGGCTACACATGTAACAGATTACTGAACTCTCTCGGCCTCTCTGTAGACAGTGTTGTAGTGCTTTTAGGCAAGCACCTACTTTCTGTGGACCACATATGCCATTAGTGTAGGTCTCACTTGTGCTATTCAATGAATGTTGTTTGGTACAAAATTCAGAATAATATATTGATTTGACCTGGTCCCACTTTCTGGAACATGCCATTGAAATATACTTATGGCAGTCAACATGGTACTTTATTCAGAAGGGGTAAAACATCTTGATTTCAGGTATAATGTTCCAGTTTTGGAAGCATATAATTGTGAAAATGAAGGAGCATATAATCTTACCTAATGTTGGCACACAAACTTTTGAAACTTTTGTTCACATAAACTTTCAGAAAATTTCTGATAGCGCTAAAGCTTTCCTGACATCTTCACCATAACTTTCTCGGCACTTCTCGGCACTGGTAAGTGGCTGTGCTGACCGCTGCATGCCGAACTCTGCCGAATTCAGCAACTTCGCACCCATATGTGGTGTACTTCTCACACAGCACATGATAATTGCGGTGAGCTCAGAGGTTCCCATTTCAGCAGCAATGCCACTGCCCATGGTAACCTGCTATCCTTCGAGAGGGAATCCTACAGGTTCAACGGCGTGCGGCCTCGGGACCATCAGCACAGCCACTTACCAGTGCCGAGAAGTGCCGAGAAAGTTATGGTGAAGATGTCAGGAAAGTTTTAGGGCTATCATAAATTTTTTGAAAGTTTATGTGAACAAACGTTTCAAAGTTTGTGCGCCAACATTAGGTAAGATTATATGTATACCTGAAATCAAGATGTTTTACCCCTTCTGAATAAAGTACCACGTTGACCGCCATGTATACTGTGCTGCACCAGTGTCCCAGCATTCTCAACAAGCTCACCCATTTTGAGGCTGCAGATCTCTGGCAGCCAACCAAGATGGGGTTATCTATGTTCCATCTGGCTGCCTGGCAGCAATGGTAAGTTGCACCTTTGATATTTAGTCAGACCATTGGTTCCTCCTCAAACACTGCAAACAGTTGGTGATGAATTTTTCACAAATAGTATCCCTCGGAAATATCATAACTTTCAGGACAAGTTCTGAGGAGCCACAGAAGATTCTAGGCTCTATAGATTGCATTGACTGAGCGAAATATTTGCTGTGCACCTGACAACACACCCGAATGAAACTCAACAATGTGGACTGAAATATGTCTATAGAGTCCGGTAATTTTGGAGGTACAGATTACATTCCTCTTGTATTTTTGAGCCTGCACTAAATGAAATGTGATGTTTTTAAAAGGAATGCTGCTACCGGGGTTTGAACCCAATACACATCAATATACATTACACATATACACACGAGGCACACACGAGGCAATTTCTCCGAGCCATCAATAAGCGAGTAAACCGCCGTTCATGACTGCCTGCAGCTTATAGATTTTAAGCAGTGGGGCATGCCCCCTGTGTCATGTCTGGATATTCTAGAGATATCATTCAATCTAAAGCTAATCCTTGTGCGCCTTTGAAATAGCCCAACAAAGGCCAGAGCTGAATGTCATCAAAGTCCAAAATCATCTCATCTCAAGCCAAACCATGCTGCTTTTGGGTCAAAAGATGGGCCTCAGATGATCTTTCTGGCTATTCAGGTTATTGAGTCAAACTTGAGGGGATTCTCGTGCCCCGCCACATATCTTGGGAATAGCCCGAGATGGGCTATTTTTTCACAAACGCAGTGATTAACATTTCCACTCTGAGTCTTCCCCCATTTATGGGGTGAAAATGATGCAGCACAAAGTTCTTTGTTGCGTCGTGAATGCGTTGGAATATTGCACCGTGATGATCATCGAGTTCCGCGCACCCGCAGGTGGCGTCGTTATAGTCTCAAAATCGCAATTCAGCGGCGCCAAGAGCGCACTCCGCGCGCGCGAGGACAACGAGGCCTACGGGCGCAAGGATGTGCTCGTGCCCAAGGTGGAGGTCCTTCAACGACACGGGCAAGCGGCGCACGCTGGCGCGGGAGTGCAAGGAGGGCGAGATCCCCGTGCGTGCGGCGCGGGGAGCGGCTGTTGCGCGAGGTCAAGGAGCGACAAGGACAAGCTTGAGGAAACACTGACATTAGACGACTCTTCCGCTTGGGCCGGCGGTGGGCCATAGTTTTTCTCTCTTCTCGCTCAATTGGAATATTTTGATCGACACCCATTGCCAGGGCACCTTGCAAGTCCGCAACACTTGTTTTCCTCGCAATTTCTCTGTCAACCGCTGTCGGCACCTGATGAAGAATTCCAATAGCTACAAACTGAGTCAAAAACACAAAGTCTTCTATATTTCCAACTTAAACAACTCCAGCCGCCGATAAAAGGGAAGAGTAATTGGAAAAACGCGCGGCGGCAGTGCTCAGGGTGGATTCCTGGTGCTCTTCCCCGACCAGAGACAAATTGGCGATAGTCATGGTGTTGTCGAGGTACTCGGGGTAGGAGGTCGAGAGCAGCGTCGTTAATTTCACTTGACCATTCTCGGCGAAATAGTCTGTAATTATGCTGCAGTTTTGGCAGCGGAAGATGAACTGCGCTGCGTTGGTTCCCCATGTGGTCAGAGGGGAGAAGGTAGTAATGATAGGCGCGCTCAAGATAGGGATTAGACTGTGGTTGGACCTTTAGAACGGGTCGCTGTTAACGTGTTCTACTTTACGGATGATAAATTTGCTCACCCGAGAGTGACCATCTCGGCCCTGCAATGGGCAATCGAGAAGTTGGATGCGGAAGCCGCTGCCGCATCGGGAAAATCAGCCAAAATGGTAATCCTGTAATGCGGATGAGGAAGGTTCTTGGGAGAAAATAGCGCTCTTATGTACCCAATTGCTGAGCCTTCTTTAGTCAAGGTATTCTCTTCGCCCAGCATCACTCCAGCGAATCCGTAAGGCAGAGGAAAGGACTGAGATGCATCAGTGGACATGTCAACGCAATTAAAAAGGTATACTTGCGGCTGCAGACGTCAGTTGAAAAATCAGAACCATGCACACCTAAAAACAGGAGCCACACATACCGAGAATCAAGACTTCGTTACAGCTAATTGCAGTACCGAAGGCGCGGATCGGAAATCTGCTGTTTTGGGACGTTTTCAAAGAATTCCCGGTATCTCAGTGAGTTCTACACCGATTCCCTTGAAACCTAAATAGAAATACTCGGCTAATTCGTGCGCAATTAGTGATAGAAAGGAAATTGCAAAAATATTCTATATTTGGCGAGCTGGGTTTGAGGGGTCGTTTTTGGGGGTCAATTCAATCTGCCGGTATCTAGGCATGTTGAAATGCCCTAGATTTTTGTGAGACATGGCTTCTATCAATATTGAAAGGTGTGATAGAGTCAGATTTTGAAGGAGTTTGCATTTGGGTTCAAATATCACATTGTTTGCTGGTTGCAGTATATTACCGTTGGCTCGAGGCCATTACAAGCATGATAAAGTAAGATATTGAACATTCTGACTCTATCACACCTTTAAATATTGATAGAAGCCATGTCTCACAAAAATCTAGGGCATTTCAATATGCCTAGATACCGGCAGATTGAATTGACCCCCAAAAACGACCCCTCAAACCCAGCTCGCCAAATATAGAATATTTTTGCAATTTCCTTTCTATCACTAATTGCGCACGAATTAGTCGAGTATTTCTATTTAGGTTTCAAGGGAATCGGTGTAGAACTCACTGAGATACCGGGAATTCTTTGAAAACGTCCCAAAACAGCAGATTTCCGATCCGCGCCTTCGGTACTGCAATTAGCTGTAACAAACTGCCGCTCTTGTTTCAGGGGAAATGCAAATCCGATCGTGATATTGAGATCTCGCATCTGTGGCAGCATTCTGAGTCACAAACAACGCTGAGCAGGAAGATATCACTTACAAAGAGCTGTTCGAAGCATAGGCTGGTCATTGGATTGCAAACTGTGTTCGAAAGGCCAAGGGAAACTGGTGACGTCGGTCTCTGAATCTTTCCAAATAACAACATAACTCACCCGCAGTCAGGCATCCAAGAGCAAAGGATAGATGTAAAAGGCGCATTTTGGAGAGGGTGGTAGGGAAATCACCATGTGGACGTGGCCCTTTTTAAGTGTCAACGGTGAAATGGATGTACATAGACCGATCAGGCTACCATCCTTGGGAAGTAATGCTATAGTACAGCCGCATTTCAGTATCAGGATAGTTCCAACAGATGCACAGCACGAAGATAGAGTGGGAGAGCAGGATACCAACGTCCAACATTCCTTGATAGCGAGCGGGTTTCCTCGCAGGTAGGATTTTTTTTTTTTTCGGAAAGGGCTCACCCAATGGTAAACCTCATCAAACAACCAACATCCCAGGTTTGAACCTGTGCCCGCATCGAGAACGAGGGCAACCAGGAAGGTCTGAAAGCATGGCCGGATTTAATGTTTATGCTAGACGTCTGATAGCGGGAGCCCATCGTTCGTATATCATATCAACCATCCGTCCAAGTGGTCGATCGTATAAGCGCGGACCCAGTAGTGCCTCAATTATGATAGGGATCCGATGTAAAGATATCGTGTGCGAAAAACGAGGGGAAGTTGGGAGACTGTTTTTTTTTGGGGCGAAAGACCCCTCTCATGTTCTGTGTTGAAACAGCATAATGATTCTAAGTTGAATGATTATCAGGTGTGCTCTTTCTTCACAGATCTATGGGAGCTGCCAGACACGGTATCATCCATGACATCAGAATTTGCAGTGAGCGGACTAATTCTGGTCCAGTATCACAAAGCCACAGCATCTCAACCAATGCATGTCTATAATAAAAGGAACAGCCAACGAAAATTCGACGATGTTGGAAGCAACGGCTGGAGTTGCGGGGTGGGTTGGGTGGGGAGCCCAAGCGAGCACGACAAACGCCCATGAGTTTATTCGCGGCCCCATGGGCAGACGGTAAAAACAGCGTGTTAGTGCCTGAAGTGACTTGAACGGTAGGTGACGAAAATCAAGGGCCTGTCTTCCCTCCCGATTGGAGACACTATTTCAGTCTATCTGCCAAGTCAGAACATTAACATATGCTCTGATACAAACGGAGCGCCTGGGAGATGATATTCGCGCTCTACGTGGATAAGCTGAGACCCCATCCTCCGTGTCGCAGAGCTCATGAAGATCGTTCCATTCTGGGTCCGACTGTAGGGGTTATCCACCACACCATCCGTCTTATCACCTCAGGTTGGAGGTGGAGGTAACCTCGGACGAAGTTAATCCGAATAGGGTGGTCGGACCCTGATCTCTATCGCATCCAATTCCCCAGACACTCCGAGTACAAATCGGAGTTGGCTATTTGAGGTAAATATATAAATAACTGCGTCCCCAAATTAGAGCCATCCACGAATAAACCCGCTGAATCGCAATCAATCAATCAATCTCGGGCACTGATTTTCTCCTTACATTTCCACTCCACCTTCGTGGGTTGTACATCTGTTACCACCCGCTCAGAAAATCCAAACACAGCAATTGTGTTTACATCTAGAATGGAACATCATATCCCAAAGGGATTCCCCTTTTCCACTCCAGGTGCGGCCAAAGTTTAAACTTAGTGGTGCACCAGTGCTGCGGATTCTTGAGCTCCGAGTCGACCAGTGACAGTGATCATCGAAAACTATACCTGGGCCATGGTTCCGTACAGTGAGAGACGTCCTCGGAACCTCATCAACATATTGATATCAACTGCTATTTCTCATGTGAGGGGAAAATATTTTCTACCCTAAATCGCTTGCAAGTGTTATTATCTGCGACTGCTTAGTGGGCCACCATGGCCTTTTTGACCTCGAGCCCACCCGTGAAATGCGGTATATACAGTTCTATGGGGTCTAGCACCAAGGTATTCATCCTGTGAGTGAGTTGAGATATTTTCCGCGAATTTACATGGTCTCTTGACCTACGGAATTTTTTGTTCCGGCGGTTTCCCAAAACGGCAAAAACGGCTTAGTGGGCCACCTCCTCACATCGTTCATTCGGACTGATGTAGGCCATCCCAATGTATCCCAAATCATTAAAGACATCCAATTGCAATATTAGGTACAATAACAGAGCACTACTGAGGTATATGAGCACCTTAAATATTTCCCTTTGAGCCAAGGAAAAGGGGTGAAATCACTGTGTACACAGAATGGCACACTCTACAAAGCACAGAGTGCATTGGTGCGCCAAAATTTAATACGTACCGATAGATAAGATGCATCCGCATATATATTTTAACAACAGCTGACCTCTAGGCTACAATAACCCCTCCAAAAAAGTTCGTACATACGCACCAACGAAATTCGGGCGTTTTAGGACGTATCCTTCGGTGACCACCAAATATGGCAGTTAAAAACCCATGATTTCGTTTTGAGAGAGTTTTTGGTGTCTAAAAAGCATCCCCAAAGTCTCAGGTCCGTATCATACACGGTTGGCTCACCATCGAGAGGTTGAGAATCTGCTACTCAAGCTCAAATCAAGGTCTTCTTGGGGCTCAGCAAGGCGAGAGGTAACATTTTTTGTTCTCAGGATGATTGCAGATCATTTCCCTGGATCCAGGGATGAGAACGAGCCCCTGATCTTGTGAATTGGCCAGGAATTGGTGGAGGAACAAGCGGAAGAAGGTTTTCGGAGACAAGGAATGATGTTCACACGTCGTCATCCCGATCAAAAACCCAGCACAGCTGGTGATCGCTGCCAACACTTTCCTCCAAATTTGACGCACGCTGTCCTCATACATTGTATTCCATCCTAGAAGTACCAAATCCTAGGTCTATGCATCCCACCGGCTTATATTATGCAAGTGGCCCACTAACTAGTGTGGCCACTAAGGGGTCTCAGATAATACATGTAATAATCGACAAATTTCCGACTCCGACACGAGTAAATTAAACCACAGCTTGTGTGTTATCCTTGTAGTCAATCTCACTCTTCTGACCATTATCCACTGAGTTCGACGAAGTGCCATTCACATGCCCCAACACCAAGATATTCCTTTCAACTTCAACCGCTCCTGTGGAGTGGACAGGGTGTTCTGAAGTCGTCGCTGTGGAGACGAATTCCAGTACAGATTTCGACGACGTCCATTCCTCGTCCTTGCGTGCATGGCCAACGGAAACTCGGAATATTAGCAAAGTAGGTGCTATGCCCTGTGAAAGAACATGTGAGCAAATGTGTGCACAAATTTGGAGAGGTGGGACATACGGCAATTTGAGCATGAATATTTTGGGGGTAAGTTTGGTTGGGGCTTTTCATGGCCAGGAGCACCACAAATACGAAAAGGCTCGCGGCGTAGAGGGCAGAGGATTCGATCAATAGCTCGAGTACCGGGGAGAAATCCCTGTTGACGTCGACTTTCTTGAAACCGTTCATTTTTGTATATCTCTGCACCTGAATGATGCGCCATACGATGAGCCCGGTCGTGTATAATGTAAGCCCAAGCGACAGCCCCAGGAATGGAGTGTTAAAGCGAACGAGGGGTGCAAGCCGGGTTGCGGAGCTAGCGTTCTGAACCGACGCGACAGCAATTTGTCCGGTTGTCCCCAGTGCAACGCAAACTAACCTCATATCATCGTCAGTTGACAAGGACAGAAACGGTGGAGAAGCGGTTGACCTATCCCGGCAATGGTTGCTAAGATTGGCAAGACTATTACAATCCATGAGCGACCCCACACAACCCAACATCTCCACACCTATAACATTATTCATTGAGGACCGATGTATTACAAGGTAAGCAACGTACCATGATCGCGTCTGCCAATACAAACCCGACGATATTGGCGGCCACAGACAATGTCTTCAGTCTCAAATTTGGGCGTATCAAAGCATCCAGCAGGTCCGGTGATGTTCCATGATTCTGAAAGGCAAGTACAAGAAACTCCCAGGAAATCGACGAGTGGATGGTAGAGCATGAATATAGCATGATGATGACCGCCGACCAGAGGCTCCTGCGGTAATCACTCTTCTTGCTCATCCCTAAAGAGACATACATTAGGATTTTCGGATTACTTTTGGGTGCGATATTTAACCTACATATAGCGCCCAGAGAAAAGATTAACAGGCAGGTAAATATCCCTTCATCGGAAACCGTGTCAGTGCATTGCAGAAGATACGATGATGACCGTCACCATTGAGGAATATCTCGATGATAGGGCTGTTGAGTGGCAGCTGGTGTAGAAGGGCTGCTGCCTGTGCTGGCGTCGGAGCGGAAGGCATGTCAGGGAGAGAGATAAAGCTCGAGGCCGAGATGTGTGCTCTAAAAGGGAGCGAGTCTCATCGTGAGTCAAGTCACAAGTTAGCCGGTACTTGCGCGTCTAACTGTGTGAACACCTTTCCTTGCTGGATTGGATGCGACAGAGATCAAGGTCCGGCATCCCGTTAGATAGACCGATGCATATCAACCGAGGTGATTCAAATACGAATGGTCTCGTGTGAGAGATATAAATGAACTCCACGGGACAGGCGTGGCGTCGGGCGCAATCGAACCCAGGCACGCTCTTGATCCCAACGCCTTCCAGTTATAAGTGGATGTGATCTCATTTTGAACTTGAGATAGATGGTCAAGTAGATGATACACTCCTGTTCTGGGGGGGTCTCGAGTCTTCCGATTAAACGTCCAAGACACAACAACTTTATCGAAAGCATCGGTCAATTACCTTTCACGAAGAAAGTGACAGTCTCCAGTCGACCTGACATCTTACCCAATTTATGTGTAGTCGACGCTGTCTGAATCGCTGGGGAGTAAGGGATCCCAGAGAACTATTGGACTCAGACACGATGCGTTGGCAGCCTCGAAAGTCATGAGTCATTAGGGTTCACAGATTGTACCTCGCATTCAAGCAGATTATCAAACACTTGGACGAACAAGCATATGAGATGGCACGTTGGGTCACTCCAATTTCCGCAGTGGCCCTTTAACTGTGGCCTGACAGCAGCCGGCTTGGATGAGGATATCCTTGCCAGCCATCCTGATCGCCGTCATTCTCCGTGTAAATGGCTGCCCCAAAAAAGAACAACCCGTGAGGAAACCCGCTCAACATCAGAATGTGTGGAACTAATTCCCCTCGCTCTCCCACTCCACCTTCTTTGACTATACATCTGTCAGAACCCGCACAGAAAATGAAATACAGCTTGAACACAGCATTAAGTTTATTTCTCCAGAATGGAACACTCCTAATTATATTCCTGTCCACTCACAGCCACGGGCCAAAGTGGAGACCTATTGGTTCACGGATCTACAGCGGCGGGCAAACTCTCAAACTTGCTGGTCAGTGAGGAGGATCATAAGGAACACCGGTTGGGCCCCTAGCAGAAAATACCAGGTGCATCATAAAATATCCCGGTGGGTGGTCCCACGAAGATGCAAGAATAGATTTCGGGCTTTAGAATATCAGGGAAGTCCGACACCGCCACTGACCAATGAATAAGGAAGATGATCCCGAGCTTACAGAGCAACATGCGAAAAAATAAGCCAGATCCTCGGAGAGGGATGATTGGAAATGCCAAGTTGAGAGCCGAAGACACGGAGTGTTGTAAGGCCCGTAAGAAACGTGAGCGCAGGGAAGAGAAACAGTAGAATATTTATAACCACCCATCGCACACAATGGAATGCTAGCGCTTCAGGACAGGATGCAAATAAAGTTCCACGCTCTGATATATTTAATTCAGTATGTCGACTCCAAAGCTATTATTATTTCTCAGTCGGCAGATGTTTGCTATACGGCGGATCATCGTACTTGACGAGGACCGCTGGCATGGTAAGAATCTTCCAAATGGATGCAAGGCATAGTTTCTCGTAGACAGATGCTACAACAGTTTTGGTGCTTGTGCCTCGCATGTTGTAGTCTGCTGATAAGCTCGATCGAGCGATCGCTGGCCTGCTTATTACAAACCACGGAAATAATTTGGACGCTGGAATGCATTCCGGAATGTGTTTTACACAAATGTGAAGTCCTACAGTATTTACTAGCATAAGTTGAACAACTTGTCCCCCCCAACTCGCGGCGGCAGAGTGATTCGAGCTTGATTCGAACTTTGATGGCTCAATGGATGACAAATCTGCTCTTTTTATTCCGCGAGAATGGAAGTTGAAAATAACAAATTTGAAGAGCTATTTGGGGTCATACGTGCATGTAAATACCCTTTCCCTCTGGAAGTTTGAAGATGGCGGTCCTGGAAGTGATGAATAAGCATGGCACAAACTCCGATGATTTGTAATAAGCAGGCCACCGATACACGGTGATGCGGTTGACTACAGACTATGCAAGGCGGTCTTCGATGTGGGTGAAAATTTCAAAAGCTGTGTGATGTTATGGTATGCTTGACTACAGCGACAGACCAGAACCTGGAGGAGCGATGTATCGCTCCCTCTGAGCAGACAAGGTGGTGAGGCAGACAACTGAGTATGAAGATGCCACTGCGATTGGCAGGGTTTCCTGGTTGCAGACCGATGGCAGCCACATGAAAATCAATGTCATTGTATTGGCGCTTGAGCACTCGGGCACATCACCGAGGCTCGGGCATCTCGGCAAAGTTGCGTGAGTCAGTATGAATCTTGGAGAACATGCAGGAATATTATGGAACACTCACGAATATTGTGGAACAATTATTTATGACTCGGAATGACTCAAGGAACCAGTATATATACAGTAGCTACAGTGGGGATTTCCTCACGAGCTTGTACCACCCGCCCTCACGGGCATTGTGTAAATCTTATTCTTATTGAACTGAATACTGCGGGAACGTTAAGAACTGAATTCCTTGAAGCAGAAACTTCAACACATTGAATCTCTCACTGACAGCCTGTACGACACTGTCACTGTGTTTAATGAATGCCTGGACAGGCCACCAGATCTGGATTGCATACCCGGATTTGACTTTGCACCGATCCTCCATCACCACTCCTCATCTCATCCCTTTGCCAGAGGATGATCTTCCCACACATCAGCGTGCGTGGAGAGTGCTCAGCAAGTACACCCGCAGGGGCTATTTTCTTTTATTGGACGACTGTGATATACCTCATATTTGCGGAGTGGACTACAATTGCCCGGCCACGTTGCGGCGCACCGACGACCCGTTGTCTGTCGATCAGGTTTCCACCTGCACCCATCCAGCAGGGGACCCCGGAACCTCCCGTAACGCGCTAGACAATTCATGGGTCTGTCACATTACAACCGCTAATAGTGCTGAAAGTGTACGGGAACTCAATGACTCGCGGGTTTCCGGTAATGGTCTTTTCCGATTCCCGTCCGCACTTGAACACTGATTTCCTCGGCCAGATTTCAAATTGCGCGAAACGATGGTCCAATTCGGGACAGAGTTCCCATTGCTTCCCTTTGATCCCCTTTGGTCGTCCGGATCTGGTCAAAGTTCTCATTGATTCCCACTCCCGTCTGGGCGCCTGTTCGATCTCTGCTCACTGGTTGTCGGGTTTCATATTAGGGTCAGATATTGAAGATAAGGAGCTTCCTGAGAACTCCCTAGTGGTAGCTTATGTCACACTGGTCATTGAAGACGAACTCAGCACCGAGAGCGACATATACGAACTTGCGGCTGATTCTTACCGAGGAATAACTATCATGTTTTAGTGTGTGTAAGACTTGGATCAAGCCTACAAGATGGGATTCGTCGTACGCAAGCCCTGGCGGGATACAAGGCGAGCAGTTGTGGTAAGGACCCTGATCCAACGGTCGAATCGGGTCGGATCGTGAGGATAGCGTAAGATATTCGTAGCTTTGAGTCGTAAAACAACTAGATGAGTCTTGATAAGGGTCGCCCAGTGCGCAGTGCCTCTTCTCGTATTTACGAGTCAGGCTTGGCGCACAGGCAAAGACTTGAGAACAAATATCGCCTAGTGCCTTCTACTCGGAGTTACTCAACGAGACTGCCTGGAGTTACTCGACAGGGAGATTTGAAGGCGACGGCAGGCGACGCAAGTGGGTGTAGTTGGTAAAGATAAGATCATCTCACATGATACATAGGCACATGACTTGTAGCTAAAGAGTAACCATAAAAGTAAGTAAAGTATGTAAATGATTCCTTACAGTGTGCCGCAATTTATAATCATCGGATTATTTTCGACTTCGTTAGGTGTAGGCAGAGGATTCGTGCAATGGCTCCCTTTTTCTGTTCCAGATACCGGTAAACAGGTACGGGTACAGGTAAGTGTACCAGGAATGCCTGAAGGGCCATATGAATATTGACGACCGTAGCCAGATGACCCGCTGTACATGACGTCCAACCTGCACTGAAAAATTAAGTCCTAACGATCGGAGCGCAGAAATAATATAGAGTACCCACCACGCCCATCCGCGGGATGTGTAAAGGATTCGCTCCCATGAAAACTGGGGCGTCATTGTGACTGCTGGACCGGGATGAAAGAACATCACACAGGGCGGCCTCTCGTCTGGAGGACCATCGAACTCGGGATTGGTTGGCGGGATAAACAGTGCGTGGAGATCGCAGCCCGTAGAGTCGGCGAGCACCAGTGGTTCTGGGTGCGCTGCAAATCCGTCTGGGACCTGCTTTTTAGACGAGGAGGCCAACAACTCGAACACTGAACGCCCGCGGTCGAGCGTCAGGTTCACAATAGCCTCCCCGGTGTCAATTTTGCATCCGACGAACACGACCTGGTTGGGACAGATGCGTTTCAGGTATTTCATGTCCACAAAATCCAAGGGTAGTTTCTCGAATGTTCTGCCGGAGACGGAGATGAAGGACGTAAAGCCTTTCCTCGCGACAGTGCATAGGAGATGGTCAGCATCGAGGATGATATACGAGGACATCCCGAGTCCCACATCGGTTCCGCAAACTCCCCCAAGATGGGTTCGTTCAGTATTGGACGAGTATTGCCTCCGAAGATGTGAATCCACGGCTGCATCCATCCAGAAATATCATACAAGAAGACGATAGTGGTGTCGTCTGTCCAAAGTGCCTGCTGCTGGCAACGTGGGAAAGTTTGAAGGTTAGGGCTTTGGTAAAAACCTTGTAGTCTGTGTTTAGGACAGTGATTGGTCGGTAATTTGCAATATCAGTCCCATCTTTTTTCTTGAAAATGGGGCACATCCATCCAACCGCGAAATCTGTCCCGGGGGATATGCCATGATTCAAGATGGCATTAAAAATATCACATAGGAGTTTGACAACATCGAACTTCTGAATGGCTGCTGGTGGTCAAGGGGGAATCGGGATTCGAAAAAAGGATATAGGGTCGAAAAGTTTTTTTTGACCTTCCTTGGACTCCCCCTTCCATAAAGGGAAGGAGTTTCCCATCCCTAGCGGCGGTCCGTTCTTTCCGGTCATCCTCACCGCCACCACCCCAATTCACCACAAAATTCCAACAAAATTCACAATTTGTTTCCACATCATTGAGGGCATTGTTCCAGTCCTGTCCAAATAGTATGTGAGCACTAATGCATTAAATTTGACTTATTTTCGTTGTCATAATGGCCTACTATTGGTCTACAAAACTGAACTGAACACTCCTCAGCTTACCACAGCCCTCTGTTTGAGCTCCCAACGGTGAACTTGAGCCCCTAAAGGCTCATAGACATGTTTTAGAGGCTCTTTCCCCTCCCTGCTAATATATAGGTAGAAGTTTTTTTCAGCCCTCCCAGGACCCCCCCTCCCCTGTCGGAAATTCGAATCCCGATTCCCCCTTGCTGGTGGTGGGCCACCATTAGGTTGCGCTTGAGCTTCAGCTCTTACGCCTTGCTGGTAGAACTTGTGTAGAGCATCCAAAACTCGGGGTTTTTTTTCCCATGGTTCTACATAAATATAAGTGAATGTTCGATGGGTTCAAATTTCCAAAACCAAACCATCCAACAGCCGATCGTATATTTTGTCTTCCTTGGCCTATGGGGCTGCTGGTGTAGTGATTCAGTTCGTCTTCAATTGATAGGTTGTTCCTTGTACCACTGTCGCCTGGGCCAGAAAAATCAAGGGATTGCATTAGTCTGTAGTTTACTGCGCCACTGATGTATGGAGGGTAGGGTCGTTACATAATCTGCGAAGTTTGTTCCCACGGCCCTTCTACGCTTGTAGCAACTCCCCTTGCTAGATTCAAGAGGCAAAGTGGGTTAGAATGGCACTCTAAAGTAGAATGATCCCTTACAACATATATTCCTCGACCATTTCCATCCAAATCACTTCGCGGCCTCTTCGGGTAGCGGCCCGATGCCGACTCATCAAATTTCGGCATCGTTGTTCTTCTACTATGGCATTGAGCTTTGGCTGGAGAAGTTATTGATTTTGGGTTACTACACGTCGATAACCATGAATTTTATCGAAATCCGCGTTGCACAAGGCATTTTGAGAACCGAAAATTTTAAGATTACATAACAAGGTTGGGTACCGATCAAAGATCAAAGGGAATCGACAGACTACAACAAAGCACAGGTATGAGCACTTTTTGTTGTAGCGTCTGTTTATAAGAGACTAGGATTGCATAGGATTACGGAAGATATGAAATGTCATGGGTGGAAAATTCCTTAAATCTCAATGACCAACCTCAACCTCAGACATGACCTTATCGGTGACTGTCTGTCTATGAATGCTGTCGATAGACCGGTCGATCGGAGTTTAAAATCTCGTAATGGCGAGATACCGCATTTGGTATATTTGTAAGCAGCATCAATGAGCTCATGTAACAGTCGAAAACAACACGTCTTTTACCCTCTACCACCGTCTGGGATGCGACCACCAAGCTCTATGCATGTTTTTCTTGCTTATGGACCATCCTGAGGTCGTCTTGGATGCAGAGCTACAAGATTTACTGCAGGATATCCGCAATTCTTCTCTGTGCGACCTCGAATCTCTGGCTGCCGAGTGCCTGCCATCCGAAGCGCTTCCCAACAACTATTTGAACTTATTAGATGCTGTGCACAAGACTGTCGCTTTGAGAGCATGTCTTATTGTTCACATTGTCAGCAAATATAGCATAATCCCACGCCAATACCAGCTAGAAGCAAGCAATGGACTAGAAGATCGTCGCGATGTCCTCGTGAATGCCGGCACTGGCTCTGGAAAGACTCTATGCCTAATCATACCGAATCTTTTACATCCTAACACAACCTCTATGACTATCTAGGGATCCCCACCGTACCATATACGGTTACGACCGTATACATTACGCCGATTTACGGGTGCCAACCGGCCGTAACCGTAACCGTAAAGATGGCCCCGGAGGCTCTTACGGTACGGTACGGTGGATTTTACGGTCAATACGACCGTATACGGTCGTATATGTGCGCAATAAATAAATTGAAAATTAAGAGGATGCTGCAACCCCAAAAACATGTTTTTGTGTCTTTTACAGTGCCTGGAGATGTTTTTGAACTTCAAACAAGAGTAATAGTTCAGCCACATCACAATTTGGATAGTTTCCTGTTCAAAATAATAGGACGCGCCAACCGATAAGAGTTATACCGCCACCCCAGAGTCCGTTCGGAACTGTATACCGGGTGTCTCAAATTTATTACTAATTTATTAGAGGCTCATCCATTCCCCCATCGTTGTCAATACCTTGGTGGAGGGCTCTCCAATTTACGGTCGTAATACGCCGTATACGGACCGTATAAATACGGGCTCATACGGTATACGTACGGTGGCAAACCGTAACCGTATGAGGCCAGCCAGAGGACCATACGGTACGGTTACGGGCACCCGTATAACCGTAACCATATACGGTTCTGTACGGTTACGGTGGGGATCCCTATGACTATCTTTCCGCTCAAAAGACTCCAAACCCTTCAGGTGAGTTGTCGATACATTATTTGCCGCTGACTCTGTAATATGTTTCCTCAGGCAGCAGAACTAGAAAAATGGGGGATAGGAATGATATGTGTAAACGAGGATACCCCCAATGATAAAGAACTATGGACTGTGTGTGCTCTTTCATTCGTTCAATGCCTTCTCTCTAACTGTGACCCAGAAAATAAATTCAGGACACTTTCAACATTTAATTGTTCAGCCCGAGCAACTCAAGTCTCACAAAGGGCATCTTCCCCGACTCGCTAGACTTCTGAATGATGCAAAGTTCGCAAAAACGATCACTAGAGTTCACGTGGACGAGGCACACTTTATCCGTGCTTCTGGCTTACCTCTCTATGGCCTCCCCGCCTTTCGTCCATCCTGGGGCACATTGAATGAACTGCGCATCCGGCTTCCGAAAGGCACTCCCATCCAAGCTCTATCCGCCACTTTCCCTCCGCACATAAAGTCTGCTGTCATCGATAATCTGAATTTTGATCACAAATCCTTGGTTTCATTGATGCTGCTTACAAATATACCAAATGCGGTATCTCGCGCGTTACGAGATTTTAAACTCCGATCGACCAGCCTGTCTATCGACACAACTAAGTTTCGAAAGACAGGCTCGTTTCGAGCCTACTCTAGTATATGCATCAAGATTGAATGCATGTTGGGCTCCCACTAATAACCTTTCAAAACTCCAGAACAGTGTAATGACTGAGTTTCTGCGTGTTTCCCGCAGTTTAGAGCGCTGAAACGTAGATTTTGGGATGAAATGCATTTTGTACATCCTATCTGGGCACCAACAAGCCATATAGAGCGCAACAAGTGCAAAAATTACCGATCAATCTCAGCTGTTCAGAAGGTCGAGATGGCCGAAAACATTTGGAATCAATGAATTTGGGATTCTTCTTACTACAAGACAGAGTGGCTGTATAGGTGTTGTTAAAATTGAATTAAAATATTGTCAGGCACTGAAAGAAATAGCCCAGGAATCCCATTTTCCTCCTCACAAACACGCTGACAGTCCACAGTTCAGTAACTGACCCAGCGCTCTAAAATTTCATTTCAATAATTCTTGAAGTTTACCTGTAAAAATATGTTTATGCTCTTCTGACATCTGAATGATTTGAGCTCAATATTGAATGCAACTCATCCAGACCATCCACCACGGGAGATTTGTAAGGGCACCACGCTGAAATTTTACACCGTGCGGAGAGCATGTGCATGTGTGTCAATGTCATTCTCAATGTCACACAGTCTTGAAAGGGCAGGAGCGAACCGCTGAACAGTCGCGAACTGGCTGAATTGGGGTAATTATGTATTTTCCACTATTCCAGGCACAGTGAGTGCAAAGGAATAATGATTCAGGTCCGATAATCACAGCGATAAGGCATAGGAAGCCTAATTTTACCAGCCACAGTCAGTTTGAGCTCAACCTCCTTCATGGCACTGTCACGGCAATCATCCCATCGCTGATATCATCATTTGGTACAGACCGTGGTGCTCTGGCTTTCCATAGTGCCAGGCTACATCCAAGCTCGTGCATGCCCAGATTTATTGTCGTCATATCAGCTGTCAATACAAACCTCCCCAATGACATTTTCGTTGTCCATATGCTGAACAGTACATTGGTATTTTTGGAACTACTAATAGGCATTTGTTGTCTCAATGAATCATCTTCTGGCCCAGCAGGCAGTGCATGAGGCGGTGTTCTATGCCCCAGTGTCTGGTTTTAGATGGGATGTAGGTTGGCTTGGACCTGTCAATTTCCTATGATGGATAGCACTCAGCCACTTCTGATGTTGACTTGGATGTCTTGCCTGAGCTCATTGACTGGGATATGGAAATAGCGAAAAAAAAAATCCTCCCCCGGATATAAAATGTCATTGAAATATAATTTTGATGGACTCAAGTCGACTTGGGGACTTGGAGTCCAAGTCGTGGCAACATTAATAGAAGGATGGAAGGAGAGTAGATGTGAATGCGATCGACGCAGAATAGAACATGATGAATGGTAAAAGGGGGGGGGGGAAAGGAACACAAAAGGGGCAGAAGAAGAAGAATGATGTTTCTGAACCAGAAGGCTGGCTTTTATAGAATTACGAACTTGGACTATGCAGTGCTATATCGCCATGAGCCCTCGTGACGCCCGCAGAGTAGACCCGAGTAATGTTGCCTAACATCCATGCCACATCCGCGGCCTTCTGCGGGAAGGAGTTGATCGAATATCAGATCTCAATCCACACAACTACCCGGAGTCGTTGATACGCGCGCGTTCTTTCAGCGTTCTGGCGTTCCTAAGCGGTACCAAGAGCTAAGTTTGTGGCCGGCTAGAATCTGGGTTCCTACGGAAAATCTTTAATTTTCTGGCCAACGGTACAGTGCCGTGTCATTCTCCCTACCTCAACACAACGAGTGATTGACAGAACACTGCCACTGAACTGCACATCACAGTCGGCGATCACGGGTCTTGTTAGGTAGGTAGGTAGGTATATTCTGGCGCAGTCCCGTTAAGAAACAGCCAGGGCCCATACTACATACATGGGTCAGATGTATGCTATGGACACCATCAATCTTTGGCCGTTTGAACATCTGAGAGAACAGCTTGCGCCTCCAACAACATCAAGTACCAAAAAAACAAAAATACTGGTTGGATCAGAAGACACGCACTGAGCACAGGGTCGCATGGCCGCCAGAATCAGGTATGAGAAACAAGCATTATTCCATTGTTATGTACAGACATTCTGCAGGTTTAAATATGGGATGTTATACCATATTACGCAAAGGCTTCGGAAGTGCGAGTAAAGCTGGGGGCCCTCCTTCACAGGTAGAGATCCCATCCGATGCCTCATGGCGTTCCAGGCTTCAGAGGCTTTGATCGCGTAGTTGCCCGATAAAATATTAGCTGTGGTTGAGCTGTGGTAAGTTGAGCCAAATGCCCACATACTTATTTGACCGAAGGACTGAGGATACAACCTTTTGACAGGATCTGCGACTCCTATACCCATTTCGGCATAAGCTCCTTTTATCAGGGGCTGTGTGGAGCAACTGAGACAGTCGTGCTCGCTGTCCAGGACAGCCCGCAAGACAAACTCGAATCTTGTTTTTCTTCGGGTTTCTTCCACAGAGGGCCAAGAGCCGTGTAAGGGATACGTGCGCCGCCGGCATCCGGCACGCTCGACGGTGATTACGCGTGCTACGGCTTGATGCAATCAGATGCCGCAGTGCAAATTAACACTGCGGCCGAACTGCGACACTGCGGCCGAGCTGCGGCCTTGTTCAACTTTACTTACAATACACCGACACGCTAATGACACGTAGGTACTTAGAATACTATTTAATGTAGATGTGCGTAGGTAGTTCCTTAGTTTTCTGGAATCCAACACCTCACCCACTCAGCTTTTGTGTGAACTACTTGGTTTCTGGACGACTACCGCGGGGGTCCCTTACCCTTAGCAATATTGGGACCTCACAAGCTGCATACGCATCATGGCTCAGATCAGAGCGCGGTCTGGGCTCATAGCTTCCAGCCATTATTCGCCTATCGAACGGAGTGTGGACTCGACTTCTAAATGGTGGCATATTTGGCCTATCGCTGTCTAGTGGGTCCCAAGGCGCACTTTAGGCATCCAAGAGTCTCCCAGCGACATTTGTGCAGTCTCAGCCTCTTATGTAGACGCGCAACGGTCTTCACTGGGCATTTTGACAAAAGGATGATGAAGGTTAGGAGGACAACATTGTCTCCAATTGGTCTCCGACGACGTGGACAACTTGAGCGATGAAAAAGTGGACGATTCAGGCCACTGAGCGCTAGCGACAACACTCCTCGCGGACTCGCACGCCCTGTGATATGCACACTTTCGGCTCCTGCCACCAACCTGCCACGTTCGAATCCGGCGGTCCAGGGGAAGATGCAACGAAGCCTCAATTGCTTGCGCGGATTCGGAGCCTCAGTGACTACAGATTCCGCGGGCGGCAATATGGACGGACCAGTCGTTGATGCAGCTGACGTTCTCACACTCGCAAAGCGAATATGTATTGAGAGCCGGCTACGGAGGCGACCGCCACCGGCCATGTCGAGTACATGATTCCAGCGTTGAAAGTCCGCCGCGGCCTCCGCACCCACTCAATGCTGGTTCTCTGGGCCCAATGTACTTAGCTGCTGCTCTGCCATGTCAGACATCCTCGCCATGCACTTTTCGGCTCCTAACTCCTCGGCTCTCTGCAATGCACAATTGTAGTCCCAACCTTTGGATCAATAAAATGGCGGCTAGTCTATGCCAAAGCTACGGCTTCAATCATCGGCGGTGGCTCTCTTTTCCTTCCTAGACCGAAGACCGTGATCGGGGATGAGAATCATCTTTTCGGGTCCTCGGGCACGAGACCAGGCTGGTAAAAATACCGTTCTGATTGGAATGAGGCTCGCTTCGAAAATGTGGTGAGTGTTCAAATCAGCCCTGCACCGAATGAAATGAAACGAGCCAAGGGAGCCTATGACCCGAACAAATATAAAATAGGTTACCACTGGACATTTTTCTGGGAGACGCAGCAGTTGACATTTGGTTAAGTGGCTGGAATGCACGCCAGTAACACTTTCGGTCGGGATCGGACGCTCCCTAAATCGCGGAAACGATTTATATGCGGGTACGCAATCCAAGCTATCCATCTATGGATCGAGTTGTGTGAGTCCGAGCATGAGTGTTGGGTAAGATTGGAACGATACTTAATGACTGTATTCAATGCGGCGTCCATACCCACTTCTCGACCTCTTGATTTATTCACCGTTGATGGCACACAAACAAGCGCCCCCGTATGGTGGCCCATGCTAATCTTCATGACATTCATCCACATATTCACTGTTTGGGCAACAATTTACTGGCGCCCCATCCATGCGGTGTCGACCTACTCCCTTGTGCTATCGGTTCTTCTGTGGAGAATCACAGGCTATGGGTATGCTCTTCCAGTTTAATTTCTCATGGGACAGATATTCACTGATTTCGATTCAGAATTGCGGTGAGTGGAGGACGCTGTCCCAGAGGAAACGCACACCGAACATATCTAAGATCGGATATCACCGATTTTACTCCCACAGGGCGTTTAGGGCCACCTTCACGGTTCACGTGATAATAACTGCATTGGGTATGGCGGCATCGCAGGGATCTATCAAGGTATATATTGCGACTCTTCAGTGTCATCTTAATTCGCGACTGACCTGTGCATGTGTAGTGGTGGTAAGCGGCTTTACTTCTTAATTCAAATCTGCGCAGTACATCAATGGTCCCTCCGCAGGTGCCTCAGGCATCGTTTACATCATGTGCGTAGACACTGGAAAATATTGATAAATTCACTCACTAGAAAGCAGAAATTTACCGATGACCCTGTACATGACCCGTAAGTTTATTAGTTCCTCTCATTCTTCCGTATTCATATGAAGCCCAGCAGGTATGCCGCCACTCGTGGTTTGTTCTATTCGCACATTGGGTATGGATCTTGAACTATGTCGCCACGAGTCCTCTCTGCTTACAATCTTCGAAGATGGCTCTTCTATAAGCCAGTCCATGAACGGATTAGCTTAGTAGATAGGGAGGATTGAGATAGTGACCCAGGCAAGTATTATGGTAAGTACATTTTTTGTTATGGGACAGAGAAGGCTGAAGGAGCTGTCCAGTAACCGGGTCCATCTTTCTGGGTTTTATTGTGCCTGCCCTCTTGGGACTCTCTGCGGTGACCCGGCAGGGGCTTTCGTTTGGGGTGGACTAGTGGACTGACTCGCAAGTCGTTGACTGCAACCGTACTCCGACGAGAATACGTCTCGAGGGAATTTAGTGAGTGTCCATAACTTGCGTCTTATTAGACCAACGTTTTTTCAGCTCCTCGCGGTTATCACGGCTGGAGAGGGCTCTCATAATTTCGTGAGTTTCTTTGGCCTTTATAAATATGTGTAGTGTTTACTTATACATATCCTTCAGCACGTCAGTCGTTAAATAATGGCAAAAAAACATATCCCTAGATCTTCCTTCCAGCACACTTTCCCACATGATTGGCGGTCCGACCCACATCCTTGGAGCTGGGACCCCTCAAAATGGGTCATATTCATTTTCTACCGGCTTGGCCTAGTATCCCAGCTGAGAACGGTTGAAAGAGGCAACGGAATATATGCGCCTGAGGACCCCTGGCGGTGCACCGACGGAGCAAGACGTCCCTTGGACGGGTAACACCTGGGATATCACACAGGCAATTGAATACGTCGCGTCAAGAGCCGGTTGTTGTGTGATGATAATCGACGAGTACCTGGTCGACGTGACTTTGTATCTCGGAGAACATGTACGTCCCCATGAGATGAACCCTTAGTTTTGGCCATTAATCAGAGACTCTGCGACAGCCGGCTGGAGCCAAAATACTGAGAAAGTATGCGCTGGCTGCACGGCAAGACGTGGTCCCGTCGGCCTCGTGGGCGTTTAACGGGGGACTCAAGTAGGTGCGAACCGAATTGTTGATGGCCTGTGTCTGATGTGGTGTTTTGACAGCAATTACTCGCGCTCAACCCGAAGACGGATGAGAATGTTGAGGATTGCACGCCTGCGCAGTGAGGGCGAGGAGTAGATATTCCTCGTGGTGCAATGAAGACCCGATCCGTTCTCTCTAACTGTCCTATTCTAGATACTGCATTCGTTTTAAATTGACACTGACAGCCTGAAATATGCTCTCATTGCGCTTATCTTACTTTGCTCGTGCCTGTTCCATGTAGATACGGCGTTGTAATTCAAAATTGTTAGATTCTGATATCCTTCGACAATCCCCACCCAGACACGACAACGTTTATTTCACCGAGATCGGTTGAATCGCAACACCACAGTGAGTCTGTGACCCGGGAAAAAACTATTCGATTCCTAAAATGCGCCGACAGATCAAAGTGTATTGCGACTCCTGAACTGCCTGAGTGTAGGAAGTTGGATATAATATATCATGAACCGGTGTACTCGACGCAGCTGTCGAGACAAAAGAAATTGCAAGGAGGGCGGTTGGTTGAATTCAAGCCCGGTTGATGGGGCGTGATGGCCGTCGGTAAGGCCGCGCTAAAATCCTTTGTCCAACAGTACACTCACGTAGCCTTCCTCTTCCTTTCCGCTCGGTAACAAACCCCAAATATTTCGAATATCTGCCAGCTCGGCGATGTTGTTAAAATGCGATTCCACCGTCAATTTAGACTATGCCAATCACGCACCTGGTTCTTACAGGGGTCCGTGCTGATCCGTGGAACATTAGCTACTATTGGTGTACGTTTTTACTTGTGAAGCAAATACACACGGCTTAGGTTTGGCACCCAGTCGGGCCGCCTTCGGTTCTGCGGGAGTTTAAATGCCCAAGATATTCTGGTTAGCAAAGCTGGTGTCCAATGTATGCCACACAAGAAAGTTATATTCAACATATAACTGGTTACGAATCCCCAATCAATCTGTCCCTGACATCTATTTCCTCAATAAAACAAAACAGCGAGAACTGTACAAGCTACGTTGGATGCAACTGGATGAATGTGAGTCCACAAATTGTAATAATAGCATTGAACTCGAACCTAGCACAAATTTCCTGGGAAGCACTTGAAGCTCAGGACGGTGCCGCCGGTGTTGACATTCTGGCAGGACCCTCCTCCTTGGTTCAAAAACACGCCCGATGAGTGGCCGCAGTTTACGTCCTGGAAGACTGAAACACAGTGGCTTCCGCCGGCGGGGACCTGAAGGAAGTTAAGCACGCTGAAGAGGGACATTGCATCGGCCCCCAACTTACCGAGAATGAGTGACGGCCGGTGAAGCCGCTGCATGCACCATCACAGGCAACGTCGCCGCCTTCGCCGCCATCACAGTGGTCTCCGGTCCAGGCAATGACATCGGCCCTCGCCATCGCCATGATGGAGACTAAGACGAAGATGGAGGTAGCAGTGAACTTGAGGGAAAGCATGCTTGTTGAGTAAGTGCGGTTGGATTCAATGCGCGTTAGTGTACTTATATAGTCTTTGGAGTACAAAAAAAAAAGCATTTATTGAACGAGCATGCGGTGGTATCACATTGACGAACGGCGAACTCACTGTGAACCGAAGAGGCGGAATGACACAAACGCAGAGGCGGCTCCATACAAATTATCCCCTTGAATGACTGGAACGTCCGATGACATCGAAAGACGGCAACCTTCCACCGCAAATTATGCCGACTGAGCCATCTCATTCGTTTTGAGGCTTCCATTCTAACTCCAACGGACAAAACGGAGTATTCTCTTCCGCTCAATTGCCCCAGAAGATGGATGTCTACAATAAGTAGGCACAACCCTGGTCCAAGTTTACAGCTGTGACGGGTGCTCAACGGACATAGTAGGGCTCCTCTTCAGTTTAATGGCCAGAGAATTCGGAATGCAGCCAACCTCTTGGCATGAAATGGTCGTGTATAAAAAGCACATTCGGAATTCGTCAAAATCAGAATATCTTCATTATAGTGATTTGTCGGAGTCACTCGCGACATCCCAGCGTCCATATCTGAGCTGTTCAATGTCGGCTAAAATGTGTGCTGGCATCCTCTGGGCGCAGAGAACGCAGGACGAATAATCCCAAATGTCCCCACAAGCTCATCCTACTTCGAAAGATACCTTTCTGGAACGTCCGATGACATCGAAAGACGGCAATCTTCCACCGCACATTATGCCGACTGATCCATCTCATTTGTATTGAGGCTTCGATCCCAACTCCGACGGACGAGACGGAGTATTCTCTTCCGTTCAATTGCCGTAGAAGATGGATGTCTACGATAGCCCCAACATTTGGCGTGAAGTTGTAGAGAGCTTCTATCCTAACTCTTACAGATGGAGCCGGGTATCTCGTTTCGTAGTTGTGCTTGGTGAGTGGATACAAAGAAAACTCTGCATTTGAAGCTACAGTACGCTATATAGGGGGGGGGGTATATTATACTCGCGCGGTCCACAAGCTGAACAGCGAGTTTACGGAAGACAAACATGTAGTACTGTACGGGTGGTTATCCTTACAGAATCCTACAAGATGCCAACCGAGCACAACTCCATTCCAGGGGGTCGAACATACAAGACGCTGGCAATCGGGGGACTGGCCGGCCGTTTGAATGGCTGGACCTCCGGTTAAAACCTCGTGGGACCTGACCACAAGCGGAGTACGCAAGTGTACGGGAGGAGTTCTCTCCTCCCAGGTAAAAATCCCCGGTGTCCACCAGTCCACTGAAAGCTGTCGTATGGCTTTCCCTTTGCAAGAGCATGCATACCATCTGCCTCCAAAGGAGTAGACCCAAGGACTTTTGGGAAGAGCCACAGGCTCACGTTTGCCTCCAAAGAGGCGAAACCAAGCTGAAAAACAGCCAGAGATAAGGGGAACCAAAAGTCACAGAGCGCCAGCCAGGTATATAGGGTCCAGCTCGTTGTGTCTTGCCTAGGCTACTGGTGGTTCCAGTAACAGCATGGGTGTGCCATCATAAATTTTGAGCACATTGAAGGCCAGTTTCCCCAGGAACGGAGTGGCCTCCCTTTTAGAAAGTACGGCCTTGAAGAAGGTCATGGGATCGGTGCATGCATCCTTAAGTTCCGGAATTTTTTGATACAGGTCTTTATGTAGAAAGACTTCTCATACTTTGTTCAGCTATGGGTGGTCACAAATAAACATGGCATGGGCCGGATCCTCGATGGACTCTTCGCAGAACCTGCATTTGCGCCATTCTCTTGGAACCACGGGTTTGCCTCTCTCCTTCCATCTCCGACGTTCCACGGCCAGACTATGGCCCGATAGCACCATACGTGTAATGCGCGACGATGGTCCGTAGTCTTGAGGCGTAGATATGCCGGAAATCAAGTGATTTCTTGACCAATTTTCCAGTGCACTGTCGAGTTCAAGCCGGCCCGTCAGCAAATCTTTGGTGCGCGATGATGTCTCTATCTCGTTATCAATCCACGCCTCCATCGACAGTTTAACCCGTTTCATTGTCTCCTCAATCAGCGAAATTTCCAGTGGTCCCGAAATGTCAAGTTCCACCGGCACATAGAGGCGAGAGAGGATAATCCGTAGATCATTCACCCAGGAGATCTTTTTAGCGCGTGCCAGAGTAAGTGATTCCTGCAGAGCATTCCAAGCTGGCCTATCATGGTCCAGGCCAATCCAATAGCGCAGATTTTTGAGTGCCAGATAAACCCGTCGATATCTGATAGGCCAGATCCCAGTTTCAGAGAACAAAACGGCTTTCATGGAGCGAGAACCCATTCCAAGCATCCGGCGAAGAAATTTCATTTGTACCTTTTCAAGGAGTTTGAGGCTCTTGTCTTCAATGTCCAGACAAACCTCGCATCCGGCAGTCAAGTACGGATCTACACGAGCCATATAAAGAGTCCGCAAGTCCCATGCCAGCAGACTGCCAACGAAGCGATCTAGTCCCAGGATTACATTGGCTACCTTCGAGGCCTTTCGCGACTTGACTCGGTATTGTTCCCTCCACATAAACTTGCACCCGGTTTCAAACCAGAGTCCCAGGTAGCGAGCCTTTTGTTCCTGCTGTATTGCCTTTCCTCCCAAGTGAAACATGGGGTATGTTTTTTGTCGTGGTCCAAAGATTTGATACAGACATTTAGGAATTGATGTCTCGCAACCGTTGTCGTTGGCCCATGACTGTGATCCATTCAAGTGCATCTGGAATCCGGAAGGGCACGAGGATGCCGTCATTACGTCGTCTGCGTGTTCAATCTGGTTGATAGCAACACCATTCAGCCGTATGTCCTTTGGGTGGTATGTGAGGATAAAATCTGACATAAACAGGTTCCACAGGTGGGGGGAGCCAGGATCCCCAGTCAAAATACCCAGTAGAGATCTGAATTCCGGCGCATATTGGCCATCCAGGCGAACAATATAATGAATCCTGCCATAGAGGCATTTCAACCATTCGATCATAGGGCCCGAAATCCCGAGTTTCGCAAGTTTAACCCAGAGTGTTGATCTATCCGTCCCGGGAAACGCGTTTTTGAGGTCCAGGTAAGCAATGTACAGAGGTTTATTCAGGTCCTGCGCCTTATCAATGAGACAGAGCAGCACAAATGCGCTGTCGTTCGTTCGAAGGTGTTCCTGGAAGCCATTCTGGGATTTGGGTATTGCACCGATGTCCTCAGCACCCTCACGAAGACGGCGGTCAATTATCAACGTGAGCATCTTGAGCATGCAGCATTCCAATGCAATAAGGCGGTAGCCTTTCGGGTCCGTGGGATCTTTATCCTTCTTGAGAATTCCAATCAAGAGCGCGGTTAACCAATACTGCGGGATTTTGCGGTTCTTGACGCAGAATAAAAAGAACTCCAATAACTTCTCGTTGGGTATCTCCAGGCAATCCTTGTACGAGAATTCATCTACGCCAACCGCCGTGTCCAGACCATGCTCGGATATGTGTCGTTTCATCCATTCAATATCCTCCAGTGTAATGTCCCGCGTGTAAGATTGACGAGGAGACATGTCTGGCAGTTCTGTTGCAAGCTCCCGAGCCATTCGTGCATTGAAGGCAAGCTGGTCAGAATTGAAAGTTGCAGGCTGTGTTTCAGGATAGTTCAACCGCTCCTCGAAGTCGCGGGCCAGACCATCGAGCGAGACTTTGGCTTTTTTCGGACGAGCATCTGTACGCAATCGGACAAAGTCCCAAAATTCTTTGATATTTTTGCACGCCAGGAGTTCAGCCCGAAGACCAGATTGCAGCTCGTGCACTTTTGCGCATCCTCGGTGGCTTTCATCGGATTTATTCTCAGCATCGTCCTCCCAATCTTTCCACGGTTTCGGCCTTTCCGGTGATGTTTCCTCGAGATCCGTGACCACCTTGCGCTTATTCGGGACTGGAGAATGAGAATTGTTGCATTTGGCAGTACTGGCTACAGTGGGCTCAAACAATGTTGCCGATTGTGGAACCTCCAAAGCAGCTTTTGCCAGAGAGTACGCTTCCTGCCTGCGATCATTCTTCGCCCTCGATTCTATATGCACAAAAGTTGTCCGACCGTGTCTTTTACTCAATAGTAACACCGTATCCCTGAATAAATCACCGTTCGGGCCAGGCCATCCAATAGCCATCTTTTTCGCGGCAGCGTAGCACAATTGGCGTATGACCATCTTCGAGGTGCAAAATATAACCAGTGTCTTATCTGATTCGACCTTCTGCACGGCCTCATGAATGGCAAATATCCGTCCTCTGTCCGCAGACGGTTTCCCAGGGCCTGGTACCTTAACACAAGTGTTCAATGCTGAGCCGATGCCAAAGCATATTCCGGCGCCTGCAGACTTGGTTCGCACCGATCCGGGAGCAGCACCTTCCACGTAAATATGTATGGGTGATGACTGAGAAAGGACAGGGCCATAAAGCGAGGTCAAAGCTTCGTCAGGGGTCTCTCTCGCATCCATCGTTGCTTGATACAGCCTATCGACCTCCTCCGAGCTGGTACATACCAGTAAGCGGGAATCGCGAACTGAATTCGGCCCTGGAGAGTAATGACCATGGCAACGATACAAAAACAACTACGTTGTCGCCGCGATCGTACTTCCATTCCGGGCGGACTAAGAACCCTTTTTTAGCGTGCCAAGACTGTTCGAAGTTGCCCTGGTCCAAGTTTACAGCTGTGACGGGTGCTCAACGGACATAGTAGGGCGGAACGGAATGTGCTCTTCAGTTTAATTGCCGGGGAATTCGGAATGTAGCCCAACCTCTTGGCGTGAAATGGTCGTGTATAAAAAGCACATTCGGAATTCGTCAAAACCAGAATATTTTCATTACAGTGATTTGTCCGACCCCAGCGCCCATATCTGAGCCGTTCAATATCGGCTAAAATGTGTGCTGGTATCGTATGAGCGCAGAGAACGCAGGACGAATAGGTACGAAATTGTTGATGTGGGTACCCGGGACCCGGATAGCACAAACATTTGGCGTTCTGGGCGCCTATCATAATCCCAAATGTCCCCACAAGCTCATCCTACTTCGAAAGATACCTTTCTGGGCACCTGATTCTCAACGCCAAGGGATACAGATTTTGGAACGCCGTCCCGATCGGATTGGTTATGATGGCAGTAACTTGGCAAAGCGCTATATCTCAAGTTCCGTCGAGCGCAAAGTAACATAGAAGGAGTAAGCCGTGGCCGACGGGGAGGCTTTCCTTTCCGGGCGTCAACCGGGCTTTGTATCCCGACGTGGTCGACAGAGAAATCAACCATATTTTATTCGCGGATGGTTCTCCATTGCAGCCCGCCACGTATATCATCCTTGTCTGCTCACGCCGTCACGGTCCTGCCAGTGCCAGTGGGGAAAGTGCGAAACCGTAAACGACCGATGGAAATGAGCTTGGTGGAAGGGGTCAACTTGCCCTGTCGAGATCTCTACCGATGATTGGCGGCGGAGAAAGAGAAAGTTTTTTTGTGACAATCCCAGTGGTTTACTGTCAAAAGGAGTTGGGGCTGTGTGATGGCATTACCTTTGTTGTGTTGCGGATCAAACCGGTCCGGCATCCATTCTCTTCTCTTGCTGAGGCTATGTTTTTTCTTGCCTCTTCATCACCAAAAGCATAAAGACCTTTCAAGGAGCTTCAGAACAGCCACAAGGCCTCACAAGGGTACCCTAGCCTCGAACACCCCATGGCAGGGGTACAGAAGGCACTATTGGAGATGACAATGCCTTGGAAGGGTGCTCAAGGTTCGGATGCCTTCCAAGCCCTTCTGGTGCTTCAAAGGGTCAGAACATCCCATATATATCTTAGCTCGCATTCAACAAAAGAAACATTTATTTCTATCTACGAAAAAGCGGGTGAGAACATACACAGCAGCGAGGTTGGAATCAACGAAACTCCAAAAGAACAGATGAGAAATCAAAAAATCTTGAATACATTAGGGACAACTCACACAGTTACAGACAGAGTGTTAGGGTCATTGACAGTCGCCCTTTTTTGCGCCCTTTTTACTCCCTTTTCTGCTCCCTTTTTTGCCCTTTTTCAATAATGTAACCGAGTGAGCTATGAAATCCAGAAAAATTCATCCCAGTCCTTCTTGAACATTTGAGGTGCCATGCGACCTTTGAGGAACGATAGGAGTACCAGACTGCACAAAATAGAGAAAGGGAGGCAGAAAGGGAGTGGAAAAGAGCGGAAAAGGGGGGCTTAAAACCGGAACGTTCACAGTAGCCTTTTTTCGGCCCTTCTTTGCTTCCTTTTTTTCTGATTTCATCCAATATTGCATGTTGGACCTATATTCTTTTTGGATTTACACCCTTTTTGCATGTTGAAACTGAACAGGGGAATAAAAACCCCGGAGAAAAACGAAGGGAATCCAAAAAAGGGAGCGAAAAAGGGAGGAAAAAGGCTACTTATCAGCCTTTTGACATTTTGATTGCGCCTTGTTCCGGCTTGTGGGCTTGGCAAGCGACAAGTTGGCAAGCTCGAACAAGGCTGCCAGTCGAAAAATAACCCCCCTCCAAGGTGAGGGATTGACCTACAATACAACAACTAAGCTCTACAATTGTTAGCACATGCCCTAGCACACGCAGCAGTACGCAAAAAACCTCGAAGCATTCGAAAAATTTGCCAATTTTAGACGAGATCTGCAAGCTTGTGAAATTCGGACATAGGTTTGTTATTTTGTGAGCTTGCCGGCTTTTCGGGCCTTTTCGGGCTTGTTTGGCCTTGTACAAATGTCAAAAGTCTGATGCTGTGAACGACCCTATTGCAGATACATTGTGCAAAATCAAGTCAATAATGATTCATTCGCCGGTCTCGGGACTTACCTTGGGTTATGAGGTACATTTGCAGGCTGTGAGCGAGTGATTAGCGATAGAGAATAACTCGATGGGAAACTGTTCACTCACCGAGCAAGCAGCGGATACATCAAAGGATTCTTATTCTCTACTCGAATGAATTAGCGCATGAAGAGATTGGATGCGGACAGAACGACGTACATTCGTATTCGGGACCTTCATTGATGATTCAGACTACATCCTCGGACTCAAACTCACTACAGTCGGCAGGGGGGCCTGGGTCAAATGTGAAACTCGGAAATGAAGTTGACGAATCCACTCACCAGCCAACATTTTGAATGGCCCTGGATCTGCACAGGACCGCGCTATTTGTTGAAATTTCTGTGACAATATGAGCAAAAAAGGGCGTCTGGGATCACCCGACAAAAGGAACCTGCGCACCTCGTTCGTGGTCCACTTATTGTAGGCGTTAAACGGCGTGCCTGTAATATCCTGACGATAGACTACAACATGCGAGGCACGAGCACTAAACTGTTGTAGCCTCTGTCTACGAGAGACTAACGATAGACGTTGTTTTCCATACGAGCCCGGCCTGGCACCGAGTCACCGGTATCAGATACAGACGTCGGTGGGGCCGAAAAGATAGAATATATACTTACAATAATCAAGATCCTTCATACTCAATGGGCCGCAGTTGGTCGACGGTGCCCTGCCCCCCACTTCGTTTCGCGGGGTTTTCTATTGGGAGCTGGAGAGAGAGAGAGTTAGGGAGCCAGGAAGAGTTCGCGTAGATGTACAGAACAAGACCTCGCTAACGCACACACAGACGACTGCGACGCCGACGCGATCCGGAGCGTGTACAACATCTCCGGAGAGAGCGTCCCGCGTGAGGAGGATCGGTACAAGTATCTCCTGGACTTCGATGGGAATACGTTCTCCGGGAGGTATTTGGGCTTGTTAAGGAGTGGGGGGGCAGATTTAGCCCGAGTCCTTTGGGAAGGGGCATACTACATGGACATAGTATGTATGAATCTAATATCAAGGGATTCTGGGACTTGAGGAAAATAAGTTTTCGGAACCTAAAATATATTTATGGAAATGATTTATAACATCGGGAGCGTCATACATGCCAGCCACCGTGATGAAGAATCCCAATAGCTACAGACTGAGTTAAGAAGACAAATTCTACTATATATCACATTGTCCAACTCAAACAACTCCGGCCGCCGATAAAAGCGAAGAATAATTGGAAAAACGGGCGGCGGCAGGGCTCAGGGTGGATTCCTGGTGCTCTTCCCCGACCAGAGACAAATTGGCGATAGTCATAGTGTCATCGAGGTACTCGGGGTAGGAGGTCGAGAGCAGCGTCGTTAGTTTGACTTCACCATTCTTGGCGAAGTAGTCTGTAACGATGCTGCAGTTTTGGCAGCGGAAAATGAACTGCGCTGCGTTGGTTCCCCATGTGGTCAGAGGGGAGAAGGTAGTAATGATAGGCGCGCTCAAGATAGGGATTAGACTGTGGTTGGACCTTCGGAACGGGCCGCTGTTAGCATCCTGCAATTTACGGACGATAAATATGCTCACCCGGGAGTGACCATCTGGGCCCTGCAATCGGCAATCGAAAAGTTGGACTCGGAAGCCTGTGCCGCCGTCACAAAATCAGCGAAAATGGAAAGCCTGTAATGCGGATGAGGTAGGTTCTCAGGAGAATATAGAGCTCTTATGTACCCAATTACTGAGCTTTTCTTAGTCAAGGTACTCTCTTCGCCCAGCATCACTCCAGCGAATCCGTAAGGAAGAGGAAAGGACTGAGATGTATCAGTGGACATGTCAACGCAATTGAAAAGGTATACTTGCGGCTGAAAATGGCAGTTGAAAAAACCCTGCGCACCCAAAAACAAGAGGCATACATACCGAGAACCAAGACTTCGTTAACAAATTGCTGCTCTTGTTTGGGGGGAAATGCAAATCCGATCGTGACATTGAGATTTCGCATCTGAAGCGGCATCCTGAGTCACAAACAACGCTGAGCAGGAATATATTACTCACGAAGAGCTGTTCGAAACATAGGCTTGTCACGGGGTTGCAAACCGTGTTCGAATGACCAATGGAAACTGGTGACGTCGGTCTCTGAAACTTCCCAGATAAAAACATGACTCACCTGCAGTTAGGCATCCAAGAGCAAAGGATAGATGTAAAAGGAGCATTTCGGAGAGTATGATAGGGAAATCAGTATGTGGATGTGGTCCTTTTAAGTGTCAACGGTGAATTCGACGTACGTAGACCGATCAGGCTTCCACTTTAGGGAAGCAATGGAATAGTACAGCCGCATTTCAGTATCTGGACGGTTCCAACAGATGCACAGCACGGACATAGATCGGCAGAGCAGGATAACAATGTCCAACATTCCGTGATGGCGAGCGGGTTTCCTTGCGGATGGGGTCTTTTTTGGAAGGGGTTCACCCAGTGGTTACATCAAACGACTAACATCCTAGGTTTGAACCTGTGCCCGCATCGAGAACGAGGGCAACAATGAAGGCCTGAAAGCATGGCGGGATCCAATGTGTGCCAGACAGTCACCTTCAAGTTGGCCATCGTAGTAATCTCGGATAGCGGGAGCCCATCGTTCATATATCATATCATTCATCCGTCCAAGTGGTCGATGGTATAAACGCGGTCCCAGTAGTGCCTCAATTTAGATAGGGATCCGATGTAAAGATGTCTTGTGTTAATAACGAGGGGAGGTTGAGGGACTGTGTTATTTGGGGGGCGACAGGCCCCTCTCATGATCTGTGTTGAAACAGCATAATGATTCTATGTTGAATGATAATCAGGTATGCTCTTTTCTTGACAGATCCATTGGAGCTGTCTGATGCGGTATCATCCATGACAACAGAATTTCCCCAGTGAACGCAAACTGAACGAACTAATTCTGGTCAGGTATCACAAAGCCACAGCACCTCAACCAATGTACGTATATAACAAATGAAACGACGATGTTGGAAGCCACGGCCGGAGTCAAGGGCACCAAGCCCCCGGGCAGGCCCTAGGAACCCCAATTGACAGCGAAAAACGCCTATGTGTTTATTCATAGCCCATGGGCAGATGGTAAAACCAGAGTGTTAGTGCCCGATGTGACTTGAACGGTGGGCGAGGAAAATCAAAGGCCTGTCTTCCCTCGCGATCGGAGACACTATTTCATGGTCAGAACATTAGTATCTGCTCTGATATAAAACGGAGCGCCTGGGAGATCAATTGCGTGTATGGAAAGTGCGGTATTTGCATTCTACGTGGATAAGCCGAGACTCCCCATCCTCCGTGTCGCAAAGCTCGTGAAGATCTTTCCATTCCGGGTCCGACTGTAAGGGTTATCCACCACACCATCCGTCTTCTCTCTCTTTATAAAATTACGTGTGTCCGTCTGAAGCCTTTAAACTCCGCTTTTGGTCAAGTCTACCCAAGTCTTTGGAAAAGCGCCCAAATGCCAGCAGTGCCTGATTGGTACCGGAGCGCTTCCCACGATGTGTACCCGAGTGCTTCCCACCTTTCGTGGGCCATTTACTTTTATCTCAACACTCTTCCCACTGTAAAAATACTATCTCAATGATTCAGTGCAACCAGTCCTCATGCACTTGAAAGTCTAAGCACCTCCAGCATTGCATTATCAAGTGTTTGCGTCAAACAATCTCCATTCTTGACTACGGCGTCCAAACGGCGTCTTGGCTGCGCCGACTGCGCCAATCTGTCCAATAAGCTCAACCCCAAGTTGTCTTTCTCTGCATTGAGGCTCGGCGGATGCTCCAATTACAGCCGATGTCAGTACCGAGGGCGCGGATCGAAAATTTTCTGTTTTGAGATGTTTCCAAAGAATTCCCTATATCTCTGTCAGTTCTTCACCGATTCACATAAAAACTGGATAGATCTACTCAGCCAATTCATGCACAATTAGTGATAGAGAGGAACTTGCGAAAATATTATGTATTAGGTAATTTCTGTTTTGGGGCTGTTTTTGCACTGAATACTGTCTAGCATGGCCAGAACATGTCCCAGTAACCTAGAATTGTGGGAGAGACAGCATGCATACCTGAAAAAACATGTGATAGAGCCAGAAGTGAGGATAATTTAGTTACAGTCCTTCTAGCTCCAGTGAAAACATTTGACGGTTTTGGCTTTCAGAGATATTGCCAAGATCACATTCATCTGGACATTTCATATAGTTCTGGCTCTATCACTTGTTTCAAAACATATACACATTGTTCCTCTCAAAATTCTAGGTCAATGGGAAATGTTCTCACCATGCTAGACGGTATTCAGTGCAAAAACAGCCCCAAAACAGAAATTACCTAATACGTAATATTTTCGCAAGTTCTCCTCTATCACTAATTATGCATGAATTAGCTGAGTAGATCTAGTTAATTTTTATGTGAATCAGTGAAGAACTGACAGAGATATAGGGAATTCGTTGGAAACATCCCAAAACAGAACATTTTCGATCCGCGCCCTCGGTACTGACATGGCAGTGACATCGGCTGTAACGCGGTGCAAAATCCGCACTTCGAGCTCTTTGTAAAGTTAGTGGGCACTTCCAACTCCGCCGTGCCGTCCTAGCCGTCCGCTGTCGCATTTAGGCTGGCCTTTAAATAACTTCGACATGTGGACTAGCAACAGATTCCATCTGCGCCCGCCGCCTTTTGTCAGATGGTGAGTAACAACGGTACTTATTCTCACGCTGATATAATTCTCAACATCAACCTCCACAGTTGAATGTCGCGCCCAACGGAAAGGGATGCTCGGCCGCGAAGCGGCCGAGCAGCCGCTTGTATCACCTCAGGTTGGAAGTGGAGGTAACCTCGGAGTCTCGGACGACGTTAATCCGAATGGGGTTGTCGGACCTTGATCTCTATCGCATCCAATTCAGCAGAGACCGAGCCACCCTTGCCGCCCTTCGTGATTGCCGTCATTCTCCGTGTACAAACCGGAGTTGGGTATTTTAGGTAGATATATATGACCGCCCCCTCCCTCCCAAATTAGAGCCATCCACGAATAAACCCGCTGAATCGCAATCAATCAATCAATCTCGGGCACTGATTTTCTCCTTGCATTTCCACTCCACCTTCGTGGGTTGTACATCTGTTACCACCCGCTCAGAAAATCCAAACACAGCAATTGTGTTTACATCTAGAATGGAACATCATATCCCAAAGGGATTCCCCTTTTCCACTCCAGGTGCGGCCAAAGTTTAAACTTAGTGGTGCACCAGTGCTGCGGATTCTTGAGCTCCGAGTCGACCAGTGACAGTGATCATCGAAAACTATACCTGGGCCATGGTTCCGTACAGTGAGAGACGTCCTCGGAACCTCATCAACGTATTGATATCAACTGCTATTTCTCATGTGAGGGGAAAATATTTTCTACCCTAAATCGCTTGCAAGTGTTACATGTAATAATCGACAAATTTCCGACTCCGACACGAGTAAATTAAACCACAGCTTGTGTGTTATCCTTGTAGTCAATCTCACTCTTCTGACCATTATCCACTGAGTTCGACGAAGTGCCATTCACATGCCCCAACACCAAGATATTCCTTTCAACTTCAACCGCTCCTGTGGAGTGGACAGGGTGTTCTGAAGTCGTCGCTGTGGAGACGAATTCCAGTACAGATTTCGACGACGTCCATTCCTCGTCCTTGCGTGCATGGCCAACGGAAACTCGGAATATTAGCAAAGTAGGTGCTATGCCCTGTGAAAGAACATGTGAGCAAATGTGTGCACAAATTTGGAGAGGTGGGACATACGGCAATTTGAGCATGAATATTTTGGGGGTAAGTTTGGTTGGGGCTTTTCATGGCCAGGAGCACCACAAATACGAAAAGGCTCGCGGCGTAGAGGGCAGAGGATTCGATCAATAGCTCGAGTACCGGGGAGAAATCCCTGTTGACGTCGACTTTCTTGAAACCGTTCATTTTTGTATATCTCTGCACCTGAATGATGCGCCATACGATGAGCCCGGTCGTGTATAATGTAAGCCCAAGCGACAGCCCCAGGAATGGAGTGTTAAAGCGAACGAGGGGTGCAAGCCGGGTTGCGGAGCTAGCGTTCTGAACCGACGCGACAGCAATTTGTCCGGTTGTCCCCAGTGCAACGCAAACTAACCTCATATCATCGTCAGTTGACAAGGACAGAAACGGTGGAGAAGCGGTTGACCTATCCCGGCAATGGTTGCTAAGATTGGCAAGACTATTACAATCCATGAGCGACCCCACACAACCCAACATCTCCACACCTATAACATTATTCATTGAGGACCGATGTATTACAAGGTAAGCAACGTACCATGATCGCGTCTGCCAATACAAACCCGACGATATTGGCGGCCACAGACAATGTCTTCAGTCTCAAATTTGGGCGTATCAAAGCATCCAGCAGGTCCGGTGATGTTCCATGATTCTGAAAGGTAAGTACAAGAAACTCCCAGGAAATCGACGAGTGGATGGTAGAGCATGAATATAGCATGATGATGACCGCCGACCAGAGGCTCCTGCGGTAATCACTCTTCTTGCTCATCCCTAAAGAGACATACATTAGGATTTTCGGATTACTTTTGGGTGCGATATTTAACCTACATATAGCGCCCAGAGAAAAGATTAACAGGCAGGTAAATATCCCTTCATCGGAAACCGTGTCAGTGCATTGCAGAAGATACGATGATGACCGTCACCATTGAGGAATATCTCGATGATAGGGCTGTTGAGTGGCAGCTGGTGTAGAAGGGCTGCTGCCTGTGCTGGCGTCGGAGCGGAAGGCATGTCAGGGAGAGAGATAAAGCTCGAGGCCGAGATGTGTGCTCTAAAAGGGAGCGAGTCTCATCGTGAGTCAAGTCACAAGTTAGCCGGTACTTGCGCGTCTAACTGTGTGAACACCTTTCCTTGCTGGATTGGATGCGACAGAGATCAAGGTCCGGCATCCCGTTAGATAGACCGATGCATATCAACCGAGGTGATTCAAATACGAATGGTCTCGTGTGAGAGATATAAATGAACTCCACGGGACAGGCGTGGCGTCGGGCGCAATCGAACCCGGGCACGCTCTTGATCCCAACGCCTTCCAGTTATAAGTGGATGTGATCTCATTTTGAACTTGAGATAGATGGTCAAGTAGATGATACACTCCTGTTCTGGGGGGGTCTCGAGTCTTCCGATTAAACGTCCAAGACACAACAACTTTATCGAAAGCATCGGTCAATTACCTTTCACGAAGAAAGTGACAGTCTCCAGTCGACCTGACATCTTACCCAATTTATGTGTAGTCGACGCTGTCTGAATCGCTGGGGAGTAAGGGATCCCAGAGAACTATTGGACTCAGACACGATGCGTTGGCAGCCTCGAAAGTCATGAGTCATTAGGGTTCACAGATTGTACCTCGCATTCAAGCAGATTATCAAACACTTGGACGAACAAGCATATGAGATGGCACGTTGGGTCACTCCAATTTCCGCAGTGGCCCTTTAACTGTGGCCTGACAGCAGCCGGCTTGGATGAGGATATCCTTGCCAGCCATCCTGATCGCCGTCATTCTCCGTGTAAATGGCTGCCCCAAAAAAGAACAACCCGTGAGGAAACCCGCTCAACATCAGAATGTGTGGAACTAATTCCCCTCGCTCTCCCACTCCACCTTCTTTGACTATACATCTGTCAGAACCCGCACAGAAAATGAAACACAGCTTGAACACAGCATTAAGTTTACTTCTCCAGAATGGAACACTCCTAATTATATTCCTGTCCACTCACAGCCACGGGCCAAAGTGGAGACCTATTGATTCACGGATCTACAGCGGCGGGCAAACTCTCAAACTTGCTGGTCAGTGAGGAGGATCATAAGGAACACCGGTTGGACTCCTAGCAGAAAATACCAGGTGCATCATAAAATATCCCGGTGGGTGGTCCCACGAAGACGCAAGAATAGATTTCGGGCAGTGCAGAACCACGTTGAACACATGCACGTGGTTGAGGTTTAGGCGCCAGCCAATGACGATCCATCTCACTCTCTCACCCGGATTCCCTGGACTGAAAACCGCGGCCGACACCAAAAGCTCTCGAATCCGTCCCCAGTATGCAAGACAAACCTCAAATCGGAAGATATGGGTCATGGCCGAGCCCTGTAACACCCGTAGTAATATCAGACCAAGTGGGTGATCGAATCTCTCGCTGAACGTAGGTCTCTTATCACCGGCGCCAAAGGTTGTCGCATATGAGTCTGTCGCTGTAGACCCAGTTGATGGCACCGTTTACCATGTGGAACGCCGTCCGGCGGAAGGTCGCAGTGTCTTAGTCGACAGCCGTCGACGAGCAGACTTGATCCAACCCGAATACAACTGCAGGTACGCAGTCTGCGCGCCCATGATTTGTTTGCTCACAAATTGACAGGTCAGTGGTTCATGGATACGGTGGCGCACCGGTCACGATCCGAGACGGCACTGTGTTCTTCACCAATGTCCCCGATCTGCGTATCTACAAGATTGAGGGGAGCGATGTAACCCCAGTGACTTCAGGTATATCGAAACGTGTCCATTTGTTGTTCGCGTGCCGACGGTAATATTTGGCCTATAGACACCCCACAGTTCAGATTTGCCAACTTGACATTGCATCCGTTCCATCCGCACCTGATGGTTGCCATCCGTGAAGACCACACCAATCCTAGCTCTTCGGATGTAATAGACACTGTCGTTTCCCTCAACCTCAAGACGGGAATATCGAGGGTCATCTCTGAGGGCTGGGACTTTTATGCCAATCCGGTGTTCAATCCCAGCGGCACGAAGCTCGCTTGGTTGCGATGGAATCACCCTGACATGCCTTTTCGATCTACTCAGCTCGTTGTTGGTGACGTACAGCTGGGCGAAGATGGGCACATCTCCATCGCAAACGAAAGTGTGATTGCAGGGGAACCTTGTATTTCGGTGGCGCAGCAGGCACTTTGGACAGACGACAACACTATCGTCTTCTTGTATGATATCTCCGGATGGATGCAGCCGTGGATTCACATCTTCGGAGGCAATACTCGCCCAATACTGAACGAACCCGTCTTGGGGGAGTTTGCGGAACCGATGTGGGGACTCGGGATGTCCTCGTATGCCATCCTCGATGCTGACCATCTCCTATGCACTATCGTGAGGAAAGGCTTTACATCCTTGATCGTCATCTCCATCTCTGGCGGAACGTTCGAGGAACTGCCCTCGGATTTTGTGGACATGAAATACCTGAAACACATCCGTCTCAACCAGGTCGTGTTCGTCGGATGCAAAATTGACGCCGGGGAGGCTATTGTGAAGCTGACGCTTGACCGCGGGCGTTCAGTATTCGAGTTGTTGGCCTCCTCATCTAAAAGGCAGGTCCCCGACGGATTTGCAGCGCTCCCAGAACCATTGGTGCTCGCCGATTCTACGGGCCGTGATCTGCACGCACTCTTTTTCCCGCCAACCAATCCCGAGTTCGATGGTCCTCCAGACGAGAGGCCACCCTGTGTGATGTTCTTTCATCCCGGTCCAACGGTCAGAATGACGCCCCAGTTTTCATGGGAGCGGATCCTTTACACATCCCGCGGATGGGCGTGGTGGGTACTCTATATTATTTCTGCTCCCCGATTGTTAGGTCTTGATTTTTCAATGCAGGTTGGATGTCATGTACAGCGGGTCATCTGGCTACGGTCGTAAATATATGTGCGTGTAAAATCCGTAAATCCAGAGCTCATACTCACAATTATGCTCCCAGGGAGCGACTGGATGGAAGGATAGCAGAGCTAGATGTCCAAGACTGCGTTGAGGCGACCCGCCAGACCGCCGCCAAAGGCTTAATCGATATCCACCGCGTCGTAATCACCGGTTCAGGTTCGTCCGCTTTGTGGTTCTTTCTTTGTGGGGACTCATGCTCATCTCAGGCGGCCCGTCCGTGATTATGTCGCTCGTCAACTTCCCCGATTTCTACGCCGCTGCAACATCACAATTTACCGTTTGTGATATGACAGAGCTACATCGCAAGGCTCCGAAACTGCAGCTTTTTTACCCAACCCTTCTCCTCGGCGGCTCCCCAGAGGAGATACCTGATGTCTACCGAGCACGTTCGCCGCTATTTCATGCGGACAAGATCAGGACCCCTGTGCTGGTGAGATGCACATCATCCGCATCTTCGTGAACTGGCTGAACTGGTTGAATGTGCATAGTTAGCACACGGGGCCCAAGACCTCGTCATCCCTGTGGAGCAAACGGATTCCATCGTGGACGAAATCAAGAAGCACGGCGGCCAAGTTGAATACCTACGCTTCGAGGACGAAGGGCACGGTTTCAGGCGCGCCGCAAGCATCAAGCTTGTGCAAGAGCGCAGGCTGGCATTTTTTGAGAAGGTCTTCGGGTTCAACGGTGCTATGGGTGTGGATTGAATCGTGTGTGGCAAAGGATGTAATGAAGACGAGCCCAAAATATACAGACTTCTATAAATACAAGAAGTATAAACGAACTGCATACCTAATACTAGCTGCAGCAACTGCCCCGCAAAACATGCACTACGTTCTGACCCCTCCTAGACTCAGTTTGGTAGGCCTGTCTAGGTTGTGTCTAGGATAATTCTGGCTGAGCTGGCCACTAGACAGACTCAGAATTATGCTAGACACACGCTAGACACACTCTAGACAGACCCTAGACAGACCCCCCAAACTGAGTCTAGGAAGGGTCGGAACGCAGTGATGTTGAATAACCCACGCTAATATTGATTTATCGACGGGCTTTCCTCTTGAATCTTTGTTAAAAAAGAAATTGACTCCCAACAAGGTCCACCCCCCTTGGATTGTCCTGTACCCTCCGGTCCCTCCTAAGCTCTAACTTTCCCCGTGTGGAATCATTCCCCATTTGGAAGCCGTTGTGTTGAAACACTCCGATTTTGACGCTTCAGGTGTTGAATCACCGCCCAACTTTTACGTAAAATTCATCATTAAGTGAGTCTGTAGTGGATTGGTAGAGCTCCGATCATCTCGGAAACCATAAATGACAGGTGGCGCTGGCGTCTGCACAGGCAAAGCACACAGCAAGTGCGCAAATACTAGACATATCTTGAGCCAAAATGCAACCCGAAGTATGAATTTGACCGTGTACTGAGTAGGAGTTGTCTGAAAGTTTTTAGAGATATATTCTTTGGAACTTTCTTTTCCAACACGGATGTGTGAACCCAATTTGAAGTGCGCAATGAGTTTCAATTTTGCCCTGCTGTTCAACTACCATGTATTTTTCTCGTCTTCAGGAACCAATCATTTTTTAAACCACTTCCATTTTCATTGTCAGGGCGCATGCACTCTCTTAATATCGTGTTTTATCGTGTTATTTGCTATTCCACCTCCAAATTAATCTAAGATACCTCCGTGGAACGAAGACACCCTTGCTTTATTCCCCACTATGCCTTCCTGACGTTTAGAGATGTTTTAAAACCATTTTTCGTGTCTCTCTGCAAACAATATGTTTTTTTTTGCTTATGTTTTTCCGATGTTCCCCAAGTTTGTGAACATATGCATATGTTGCTCATGTTTTTAGGTGCAATTGAGGCCCGAAGTTGTCCTATAGGACCCTCTATGCTTTGGACCGGTCAGGAATTGAATGACAGCGGACAGGGGGTGGCGTTTCCAAACGGGGTAAGATCTGATGGGAGTTCTACCACTCCACTCAAGACTGTCATTAAGTGGTCCTAAATCTCGGATACACTTTACCCTACCCCGGGGCCCCGGCGGAGCCGGGCCTGGAGGTAATTCTTTCAACTGCGGTATGGTGAGCATTTCAGTTGCACGTGGGCTTTAGGGCCATTGCTGCGCATGGCAATACGAGTTCGGCGCTGCGCGGGAAAAATGTTACAAGTATACTTTCCAACTTTAGTATAATCAAACAAGTTACGTCATTATTCGTCGTTTGTTCTCGGCTCATCCTGGCACTCGAGCATATACTACGGCAACTGCTTTTTTTGTTCCGCAAGAATGAAGGTTGAGAAGGTTTGTAACTGTAGCTATGTTTACTTCTGGGGTACAAGTAGATCGGTCGTTATCCCGTCGTGGAACCAGATTTCGCCTTGCCTATCTATGAATCTGCAGGTGAAGTGATTTTGCCCTCCGTACATGATTCCTCGTAGCTTAAATTTTCCAAGTAACCCAATGGCTAGTTCCCTATCGAACGATAACCGGTCGCTGTTTATATCAATTATTAGCATGGGGGGTAAGGACGTTACTTTGGTTCTCATGACCATTTTTGTTCGCACACCGTTGAGGCGGCAATGTGGGTATGCCGATCTGCCGTGGGACAAGTAGTCTAAGAGCCAAGTCTGCAATGGTAAGCCGTTTGGATAGTCCACTCTGTTGTTCAATGCAGCTGACAGATAGCTTTCGAGGATTCCGTAAGAGCGGCTGTCTACGTATCAGCATTCCATGCACATTTGGCGACCGGTACCGTAGCATTTCTCAGGCAACAACGCCCGCGCTAACTTGTCTATGGAGGTACAGTTTGGTCCGTTAGGAAACACTCCTGGGTCTTTTGTGTGAAGTTTTCGACGAATTTTATTTCTCGCTTGTTCAAACTCATAGCTCCGCTGGATACCTGTCGCATGTGTGCCGCGAAGTCAGTTAGAAGCTCCCGAATTCTCTCATATACCCTTCCAACGCGGGCCGTCTTCTAAACACATTTTCCTAGAATGGTGAAAGTTGCATCGTAAGCACAACTCCAGTTCTGAGAATCCCAAATAAGGCCGGCCGGACTATTGTATTGATCGAGAACTGGTTCAACAATGTTTGAAATTATATGTGCCAACTTGCTCTTTTTGGCAGGGTGGTCCACTTGATCATTTTATGATGCTGCACGTTTAGCACAGCGTCTTACGTTTGTTGAGCATATTAATAGACGGTTTCCATTCGGTGTACTCAACAGCGTCTGGTACTCTGGGTCCCATGGAAGAGTTCCACTTCATAGATGGATGGAAATGCGGAGGGTCTCGGTGGTCAGTTTTCCACGCATAGAAAGACCGAATTAGACGTCTTCTGTATAAGCCGGTTACAGATCAGGAAGTTTCCCTTCAAATCTCAGCCTGGTTATGTCATCGAGGACTTCCAGCTCCCTTAACTCTTGTCGTAAGTGTCCTTTCATACCAGAAGTGACCTTTTCGGACGAAAAACCTTGAATAATTATAGTTCCTTCAGCTGTGAAGCCTCTAGATAACGCTACATAGTAGGACCGATGGTTGTTACATTTGGTAATTCTACTGGATTTTTAGCCCTGGATTTGCCCTGAGACGTGTAATCGTCATCCCGAAATTGAGAGACACAGAATTTGGTCTCTTATTATAGACAGCAGAGTCTGTCGCCAGCAGCACAGTTCTGTGGGTTGAAGTGCGTACCAATGCACCACATTTTCAGGAAGCCCATCTATGTTTATGGTTCTAGGTGTTTAACTAATTGCACAAACAAGGTATCTAAGACTCTTTGGCCCAATGGTCCGACTGATTCGTGCCAGCCACAAACTACAGACTTTTGGCCCTTTGTAATGCATAATTCAGTAGCATCGTTCGTTCTCAGCATGATCGGCATACCCATACATATGGGTAACTTTCCTGGTATAAATTCGTTTGTACTCGAAGGAGCTGCGTCCCACAATATGGATTGAAGAGATTTTGACATTTTCTTGATCTCAGACTGCAAGCACGTTTTCCATTTCGACTTATCCACTGCGCCAGCGCTCATCCGGTTGATAGAATAAAAATTATGCAAGACTTGCTTACTGTCTTTAGCGAAACGTTCTGCGCCCAGTTTATTCAATGCATCCTTCTGACTGTTTCTAGCTGTGATAATGGATATATTACAATCTCTTTTCCACTCAGTCGTGGGTTGCCCGGTCTGAATCCGGCTACTCTTGATTCAAGAAATTCAATATCTTCATCTGTGCAAGCTCCATATCACATGTTCTCTAGCGCGGTACGAGGTTGTTCATGAATCCAAGTGGGCGAGACACACCAAAGAAACCGGGAATGCGGCAGGTAAGAGTATTGTCGGTGCGGTAGGGAAGCACATTGTCAGTAAACGAAGTATCTGAAGTATATAAGAAGATCTTACCGTCACGAGAGCCAGGTTTTCGGGATGAGAGTACCGACAACGCGAGATCCTGCCAGTTCCAGCTAAGAAAAATTAGGTGATCCCAAAGAGTGGAACAATGCGAAAGTGTTTAACGAACATCTGTACAAAATGATCCTATCATGGGAACACGGCAGATCGCCGCAAAGCAAGATTGATCCTGTCGGGGAACGCGGAAACCGGCACGCGAAGATAAGAGCACTGACAAAGCCGGATACAGCTCCAGCCAAACTCCAGCTAAAAATTAGCCAGCCCCAAAGAGTAGAACAAAGAGAAAGTGTTTACCGAACATCTAAGCAAAGATACTCTCATGGCAACACAGCAGATCGCGGCGAGGCAAGATTGATTCTGTCATGGGGACTCGGAAACCGGCGCGAGATGCGATGAAGAGGGATTGCAGAACAAAATTTAAGCGAAGAACAATGGAAAAGTTGAATCACTCCGCATCGCACGATAAGTTGCTGGTTATACACGTTCAATACTACACGCACGAGGTTGGCAGCAGACGGCACGGAAGTACTTTGGAAACCGAACGACTGCACGTGATACACAGCGGGAAGATTCCAAGCAATGACAGCATATTATCCATAGTACATAATATGTACTGAGCATTCGTTGAAAGAATATTTAATAGGGTGTTACACAGTAGAGCTTTCAGGCCGATTTCGCGCTGGATTTCGACGCTGGTTTGGCGTGACTTGATGTGACTGCGTGAACGTAAGATTTCGCGTAGCTTTGCATCAGAGCTTGGCGTCACCGTTGTTGTCCGCCGCCATCCCGCCATCATATTTCACAAGCAGCAAACCACTTCATCACAAAACAGTTGCATAAACTTTGAGCTGGAGCAGAGAATGATCACCTCTTCAGGAGTGCGCTGCACAGCGGGACTGCGTACGGTCGGTAGAGGAGCTCATCGTGGCAGCTGATGGGCGGGAGGCGATGAGCGCAGAACAGAAGATCATGAGATCGTGAATTGATTTCGAAATTTAACTTTGATTGCTCTTCGATTTCGCGGATTTCGGTGTTTTCCGTGTCACGCAGCTGCGAAATCAGACGTGACATCCAGCGCGAAATCAGCTCGAAATCTGGCTGCTGTGTAACACTATTCAGAACGAAGTCCCAGACGTGAGAGAGATTTACACCTTTAACGCAACTCCGGAAAGAAAATGGTGGAAGAACGCCAGAGGAAAGCGTCAATGCCGGCAAGACAATGGCAAAGGGACCTGGTACGTTCTGTAGGAGACCTTAGAGCACCAGATCCGCAGTAATAGTGACAGCGAGAAACCAACAAGCGCTCATCAAGCACCCTAGATTTGTGTAAAATCTTACGCACTGGTAATGTCAGAAACAATACGAGAGTCTCTCAAAAAGGAAAACTAACCCACAAAAATTTACTAATATAGTAATGCCTCCAACACGCAGCGCATACGTCATTACACAATTTTCACCTCACTTGGCTCTACAAACGGAGATAAAAACGAGTCTAAATAAATTTAGAACTCGTAAAAAATGGTATCTAGTATTGTATGCAGCTTACCTCACACATGGTCTCTCATAGACAGACATTACAACAAATTTAGTGCTCGTGCCTTGCATGTTGTGGTGTTACTAAGATGGTATGCGTCAAGTATGCATTCCAGAACAAGTTTTTCGCAGTATTTATTAGCATAAATTCAACAACTTCTCCCCCAACTCGTGATAGAGTTGAAGAACTTGGGGGATTCGAACTTTGATGGCTCAAAGGATGACAAATCCTGACATGATCTGCTCTTTTATTCCACGAGAATGGAAGTCGAAGAAGAAAATTTGAGGAGATATTTTGGGGTCGGCCATGGATTTACAACTGTTTGCAAAAGCAATGACACTCGCTAAAAGTAGTTAACAGAAAGCACTTTTGAGGTGCCGGATTGCCGAGCCCATTTCTCATTCATTTCTCGACGGATTTCGTTGAGAGTGCGTGCGTTCGCAAGCGGGTAAGCGGGGCTTTCATACCGTACCTTAATCACCCGATAAATTACGTAATTGAATGTCCCAAAGTCCCGGCTGTCTGGTTTGAACCAGACACGGCACTTATCTTCAGAACCTCTTGATGACAGTAAAACCCTCCTTGCTTTCGCCACTGATGTCGCAGCCAATTCAAAACGCACCAGCACCATTTTCGGGTGATCCTGACCCAGAGAATAATGTTCCTGCCCCCGATTTTATCGTGCGCTCGGGTGATGATGTCGACCTTCATGTGCACAAGGCGATACTCCAATTTGTCTCTGTCTTCTTCAAGAACATGCTGGATGGGGATGGCAAATTTGTAGGCAATGTGGAAAGAGATGGAAAGCCGGTCGTACTCCTAACGGAACCTTGTGCTGTATTGCACAGACTTCTCTGCATCTCCTACCCTGGGCGCTCGCTGGAACACTATTCGCTTGCTGCCCAGAATTTGGACGCAAGGCCGCCCTTTCCACGCTAAAATCCCCGTCTGCCCCTCGGATCTCGTGTTCCCCGAATTGGAGCTCCTGCCGGCCGTGGCGTTTCAGCAACTCCACGAGTTCCACCATGCGTGCAGGAAAGCGGCGCAATAAATTGTCCAGGGCAATTCCGGCCCCCTCGATTATACCCATCCCAATAGCACGTACTACATCCATATCTCCCAGGTCGAAACAGATGCCGGGAACTCCGAATTTATCTGGTGGAAACTCGGGCAAAATGGTCACCACAGTTTGGAATGCCAGCCAGTCCTACAGTCAGACTATCATGGTGACTGGATCGACATTCGGCCATCGCCGTGGTTCAAGCATCACATCGACGTGTTGGCACCCAAGCTGAGAGTCCTACAGTAACCCCATACAGCATATCGCCGAAGCACAGTAAGGCTGGAACATTATGATTAAATATGCCTCCCAGCCATCATGTACTGTAATCATAATATAATCTTAAGGTTTGAGCCCATATCTAATCGTAAGGGTATTATAATTTACAGCTGTTTGCAAAGCTAATGGCACCAATGATCGTTTTATAAATAAGAGCAAATTAAATACTTCCACTTTTGAAACACTCACTGTGGGCTCAATTCTTCACCGTTTTCCTTGTGTGTAGGTGCGTTCGAACCCAATTTGACGGCTCTTTCTGCCCAATATACCCTGGGCTCCTGATTCTATATTCCATTTTTCGAACTTACTGTACCATTTCATTCAATTCGTATGTCACGCGTCACAGCAGTCAAAATATACGAAAATTTTCGTACATGTCACGGGTCACGTTCGAATATCCAAAACAAGTCACAAATCGGCGGGAAATGTTCAAAAAATCAAATTTTTCGCGTGCGCACGGCGCGTACAGTTCAAAACGCCGTGGCGATCACACGAAATGCTCATCCGATCTTGAGGATGTCAGGGCGGCTACTCATTGCGGTGGTTTGGCGGTGGTGGTGGCGGGAGGGCCGATTGGGGCCAAAAGAATAAACTAAGGTAAGATACCACTTTCAGTGTTATCTTCCCATAGTGATGTGTGTTGTGTTGCCTGGGTATTCTACACTTGAAGCTGTTGGTTCTACGAATTTTTGAGAGGTGCCCGGCCATTTTCGGCGGATCTACGAATTTTTTTGGGGTGTCATGCTCCGCCTGGGCGATCTACGAAAACCAAAGTTCGAATTCTTGGGTCACGGGTCACAGCCCATTAGAATTGGGTGAAATGGTACAGTATTCAGATCCATACATGGTCACATCTAGAAGACGGTACTGTCAATCGCTGTTCGAACACGCCTACTCACGAGGAAAACAGTTAAGAATTGAGCTAGCACTGACCTCCGCAAGACGGGAACTAATTAATTTGCCCTTATTTATAAAATGATCGTGAGTGCCATTGGCTTTGCAAACAGCTGTAATGTAATCGTAATGTAATCATATTTAATTATATTTAATCCGAATTTCACCCAATAAAATTTTATCTTGTAGTATGACACTCTGCTTAGGCCCCTAGAATGAATCTATGGCTCGGATTCACCCACAGCACAGTTGTGTGGATATTAGACAGTGACTATCTGTCTTTTCTGAACCAGAGGACCCAGTTCAAGGTCATTGATGATGCACAGACAAGATTCCTTTGAGTATTGAACCAAAAACATGAGATAATGGTTGGATCCTTCAAAGTTCCCTCTAATTTCAACACCCATCACTATTGTTCGATTACGCCCCGTGATCTGTTCGCACCAAAATCAGAAAATAGATAGAGCGTTGTGCATCAGCCATTGGAGCCACATGGTGGCTCAAATGCTGTGTGCAAATTGATGGCTCCACTGCCAAAATATGACGTGAGAGGCCGGCGAATGGCTTGGTGGAGCCATTCGCCTGCTATTTTTGCGCACTGCAAATCAGCCACGAGGTGGCTCCAATGGCAGTTGCACAAACACGCTAATATGACCAAACTTTGGTTCAACTCTGCTCCTGACCTCTAGGCCTCACAGTGAGCATTTCTGCAGATTTATACATCCCCTGAACCAGATTATGTCTCTAGCCAGTAAAATTTGGAGAAACCTCTGTTCTGCTCACTTGGCGAGGGCTTAATATTATGATTAAATATGACCCCCATACCGTAATATAACTGTACTGTAATGTAATGCAACCCTTCATAATCCTAGGCCTTAAAATTATGCTCGGACCATATTTAATCGTAATTTTAGGATTATAATGGATTATAATACAATATAATCCAGCCTTAAAGCACAGGCGTGTGCCCTCGCGGATGAGGACCGCACGGCGATCCAAGGCTGCCACGCGTGTCTCAAACACGCAGAGCACAATCTCGTGGAATTCAGAGAGCAATTGGGACGGCGGATCGGAGCGTCCAATAACGGGCTTGGTGAGTGTGTCTTCGTACGTGGCGGCTCGCTTGCTTAGTTTCAACTGCGGTTGCGGCTCTGTGATGAGTGTACCAGATCTATCTAAGTAATTATCCTACATCCATGCAATTCCTCATGGTTTCCCTCTTTTATCCAATCTGCGTAGCGGCCAGACTTTCACTTTCCAACATTTCAGTCAGCTCTCCGGCGCTGAACTTCGTTTGTGGTGTAGTATGTGTGAGCCAACTTGGCGCACCAGTAATCGTGCAGCGGATAGAGCAAGCTTTCACACTTCGAAAAAAAAGAGAGGGGGCTAAGACAGGTAGAGAAAATTAATTTTGAAAACCCAAAATAGTACGGCGAAATAAAGTGAGAACCCTCTCAGACAGTGGCAGGAATTTGCAAAGACGCTGCACCGCCCATAGCCTTGACTTTCTCGTCATTGTACGGCGGATACCGCACCGCGTTGAAAGGCTCCACTCTGAACAAGCGTTGAAAATCTCATCTTGACCCGCTGGACGATGAAGAACAACACCTCGAAACCAGCCTGTAGATGAGAGATGAGTCTCGATCTACAGGCTGGTCAATCGGAGTTTGAAATCGGTCAACGCGCGGAATTTCCAAAAAAGGCTATTAGATAAGCAAGTGTGAATTGGGGCACAAATTTCCAAAATACGAGTGCCTATAATGATAGAGTCTATGTATAAAACGTGCTGTGTCTTTTAAAAAGCCCTGAATTTGACGAATTCATAATGTCAGAATTTCTTTTCAGTCAGGTTGTGTTTGTTTGGCTCAGGCGTGCTCCGCCAAAAAAATTGCTTATCAAATAGCCTTTTATGGAAGTTCCGCACGTTAACCGATTTTAAACTCCGATCGACCGGTCTGTCTATCAACAGCTTTGCTTCATAGACAGACCGGCTCTGGTCTAGGGTTTGGTTGGCATTTAGCAGCCGAGAAACTAGATTTTCAGGCCATAAACTGCGATAGGATGATTCAGAAATCGTTAATAATTTTGTGCGCAGCTTTTCGAAGGTTCAAGGTAAATATTGGTACTTAGTTATTGGCATGGTGGGCCAGGTGGGTATGCCTATTTACCATCATTGGGGTGAAACCTGGGTTCATCACAAGGTTTTGATTCATAACCAGGTTATTTCTGGAAGGATCAGCCATTTCTGGCTCAGTAGCATTAGATATGACGGGTCTGGTTCAATTTTTCGCTGTCTTCCAGTGTCTTCGGCATTCGCCGGAGCAAACCACGTGAGAAATTACCCGATTTGGATGTCACGTGGTAGGGAGGGTCCCTGAAAAGGTCTTTTTGAAAAATACAGCCTACTGTAGGTACTTGTATGCAACCATCACGGTAACGGAGGGGTCAGTTGCGTTGCCCAAACCCACCCTGGTCACGGTAACGGTCAGGCTGGTTGCCTTCAAAATATTGTTACATCCAATAAGCGCCCATTCCGGATTTTGGTTGGCGGTTGCCCAAATTGGTAACGGTCACGGTAACAATGGGTCTGGTTGCGTTGCCGAAACCTGTTTGGGGTGTCACGGTCTGGAGGCAGGTTGCCTACATACAAGTACTTACAGTAAGTGGATTTTTTGTCGAATTCGAACCAAGGGGTACTCATCCTTAAAAATTTCCCACACAGGGTCGGAAAGGTGAACTAAGACCCTCCGAGACCCTCCCTCTTAGCCGAGCACAGCCACCGTCCAAATCTGGTAATGTGCCCCTAAACTGCCGAACCTGGGCCAGTTTGATGTTCCTATGATACCTCAGGCTTTTTTTTGGTGTAGATATGACATTATTTGAGATTAAATCACGTCCTCCGCTTTTTCCGTACCCTTCCACCCGCATTTTCAAAGCAATCGTCGTCGCAAAACCAATCAAGTGGCGTCATATCCAGTCCAACCCAGCAAAGGTGAGCCTGTGTGAGAACCTAATGTTCGGCAATCCAGATGTAGACTGGGAGAATGTATACTGGCACCGAGCGGTGAGTCGAGGGGGATTCCGAGAGGAACTGGATAGATTCTCAACTACTGACAAAGTTGATCTACAGAGTATTCTACGGATTTCAGGGCGGTATTTATACAAAAAGCAATGATGTGATCAAATGGAGTTGAACAATAAGGCTGGTTGAAAAATGGAGAAGTAACAATAAAGATTAATGTTGCCACGACTCGGAAAGTCGAGTCGCTCCAAGTCAAGTCGGCCTAAGTCGATTTCGAATTGAGTCGAGTCGAGTAAGTCGACTTGAGTCGACTTTTCTTGAATGAATTTTCAGAAACTCATTCTAAGTACTCTGCAGGTTGAAAAAACGCAACGGGGATTTTTTTTTTTCCCGGCTGTCACGGCAATGTCACACAATGTCACCAAGCGTGACTCTGTCACTCCGGTCACAAAATTCGACCATGTCCCCAATTTGTCCCCAATCGCGTTTTTTTCACGAACAGTGCAACTAGGTTGTGACCGACTCGAAGTCGACTCGAGTCGACTTGAGTCGATAAAGCGACTCGACTCGACTCGGTCTAAATTGGCGACTCCAAGTCGACTTCGTCGGCTCAAGTCTGGAGTCGCGGCAACATTAATAAAGATGTAGCTAGAATGGAGAATAAACAATAAGAGTGGCTGCGCAAGTGCTGCGGAATGAATGATAGCAATAAAAGTGGGAGAACAATAAATGTAAGACTGTCCAAGAATGGAAGAGAACAAGTCAGAGTAAGACTTGGATAGAGAACAAGAGTGTGCCCAATGGATCGTGTGAGCGAGGGGTTTCTCACAGCCTGGTAAAATGTTAGGCCGCATACCAAATGAAAGGAGGCAAAACGGAAGTACGGGCCGTACCGTGGCAGACACATTGGATGACAATAAGCTGGAAGAGCTTCCAGGTGCCGGAGGTGGGTGGGAAATTTTTGGTTTAGGAGCCAAGAAACTTGTAATGGAATTTGTTCCTGCAGGAGCGTGCACATTTCGCTGATGCTTTTGGCTTTTCTCGTGCTCCGACCAATTGGCTTTGCCACCCTGTATGGTTTTATTGTATGGGCCGCAGATTCACTCTGTCCACAGAACAAATCAGACGCGGAACCTGACAGTTCCCAGCTCCATCACTGTCGGACGGGAGAAGCAAGGGGAGAAGCACTTTGAATGAAAAGGCGGTGCAAAAAGGTGGTGGTATTCACACCGACGATTCCCAAATTTAGCATGGCCGGACGTTCAACTTTGAATGCCAACTTTGGAGTTGCACAAAAACCGGGCTGAAAGTCAATCATTTATTAGTGAATTAGGTACATCTGACATTGTAATCTAAACTACATGAATAAAATCGGGTTTTGGACAAACTGAAATGTGGCTGAAATCCCAGGAATTAGATTGCAAAACGAATGCCCCGAAATTGTAAACCGAAACTTACCGTTTCGGTACAAAAAAAGGTGCGTCTGAAACCTAGCATTTCAGGTGTGGTGAAATGGGTACTGAAATTCCAGCCTTCATAATACATTCCATGCCAACTGAAATCATAGATTTCGGTTTATATTTCAGCTGGAGCTGATATGCAAATTTAAATCAAAACTATTACTTTTGGTCAAGCTGAAATTCGGTCGGCAGATGATCCGCAGACAATCCGCCACTTGTCCGCAGACGATCTCCCACTCATCCGCAGACAATCTGCTGCTCATGAATACCCTTATTGATCTGGTAGGTTGCGTTTGGTCTATGACTTCAGAAGACGTCCATTTCAGTAGCATTGAACCGAGTCGGGAGGCGCAAGGGAACTTTACAGCGCTTTTCATAATTCTGCGGAAAACGTAAAAAAAATTCCGGCTGTTTGGCCATGTTTGCATAGCCCCTGAGTAAGTTCTGATCTGGCTTCGTCTGACACTTTCGAGAGACTCCAGCTCATTAATTTGATTTAAGTTGGATGTATTATGAATATATTGCCATTCTACGAGATTTGAAGCATATACGAGGAATGGGGACACAATCGGAGCCAAAATACACAATATTCGGAAGATAATTTGCCTTCTCCGGTGCGCACATCATTGGGACCACGTACTTTTATCCTCCAGACCACCCTGAATGAGTCTACTAGTGTCCAAACTCCATTCCCCTCCCCACATTCGCTGAGTGGCTGTTTCGAGCACATGATGGCCACATCATGGTACCCATTGGGTGCAGCAGTGTCTGTATCTCCCCATAAACCCCTGGCTGTGTCGTGTAATTGAGCCATATGATGTTAGAGTGCACTGTGGAACCAGAAGAGTGCCCATAGTCGCTAGTGGGGGCCCCGAGCATCAATTTTGGATGTGGTCGCAATTTTGGTGGTGTTTACAGTGTATGTCGGGCTGAGGTGTTTTCCGCGCCCTCGGAGATGTCATCATAACAAATGGAGGGGAGTAACTGGGAGTTTTGAACAAAGATGGGGTGGCCACAAGCAGTGGAGAGGGAGAGCAGGCTCTCAACAAGATTTAGGCGCCCGACACAAACAAGGCCCGACAGCCTGGGAAAATTTTACGTTTTCCGCAGAATTATGAAAAGCGCTGTAATGGAATGCATGGAGTGAATAATTTTGTCCCTCCGGAATTCCGTGGAGATAATGGACCAAAGAAACCATTTTTTAAAGTATTTAAAATTCTGCTGTCCAGGTTAAGCCTTGGAAGTCTAATCTGTGATTCGAGTCCGACGCCCTGACATCTTGGTGTGGTCCATTGCTATTCAATCGGGTGTCTGCTGATCGAGCGACGATGGTCAGATTGGAAGTCCGACGGTGCCTAACGCAGACGATATTACCGTATTCAATTAACCGGGAAGATCTTGAGCGAAATGACACAGAGCTACTTAACAGTAACAAGCCGCGATCGCTATATTTGACGTAGAAACCTAAATAACGGTGGGACAAAGTAACATGGATTTGTGGTGACAGAATTCATAAGTAAAAACCGAACCGATAGAAGGTGGGACGACGATATGTGAATTGGGATCCACTCAGCCTGGAGCCAAAAAAGGAAATTCGTGAGAGGCTGCACCGCCACCAATTTCAAGCGGGGGAAAAAGAACCACGGGAGCAGGAGGGGGGACGGACGCTAGAGTGGTAGCCTCGAGGAGAAGGCGGTCCGATCCGAGCATGGTGGATACCAGCCAAAGGTGCACAATGCACAATGACAAGCGCGTCCTTCCTGAAAAGTCGGTACGGCCACGCCAAGTCCCGAGAGGACGAGAGGCCGGGAGAGGCCGGGCTAAATGGGACTGGATGACCCGCTGCGATGAGTCGTCGCGTGGGGGAGGAGTTGGCACGATGCAGGTAGAAATCGGATGGACGAGCACACCGGGGCTTGGGGGAAAACACCGGCACATAGACTATGGCCAGTGGCCATGAAGGCGACGCGGAGGGGCGGTACGTGTGAGGGTGCATGTACTGTCGCTCGTGGACATGGGCGCAGCTCCGTATAGGTGGGTGTAAGAGACTTGGCCCCATATCAGCGTAAAGGAGTGCGTGCAGCGTGGATGACTGCTGCATCTGCGCACGAGGCGAGAGCCGCCCAACGTCCTACAATGACGATCCCTCACAAGAGCATCCTCCGCGGGGGCATTGGGACATCGTCACGGGTACGAGCCACGTGTGGAAACGTGCGACCTTAGGACAAAAACGAGCGCGAAGGGCGAGAAGGTAGGCAATACGCCGCGCGCATACATATCGACAATCTCGAAGAGGCTGAAGGTACGACGAGCAGACGAGCGAGGGGGAGGACAGCCAGGTAGAGAGCCATCGGAGCGTGATTGAGACCGTAGGAAGAGTAGACACATCGTATGGCTAACGCACGCGGGCATTGGAAACAGACTAACCCGCTGGGTGGGCAAGGTGCAGCCTGGCAGGGCATCCGCGTGCAGATGCAGAAAGGGGGCCGAGAGTAAGCCCCCGGTGACACAGATGCCCAACAGGCGGACAGAATTCCTTTCGTGGTAGAGGGGCGTCGAGCTGGAAAAGACGTCAGTGGAATCTCTCGGAGGGTAGCACGGGGAAGTACGCACGAGGAAGGCATTGCCGCGGCGCGCGGCGGGGATGAAACGATCCCTCCGTCTCTACAGCCGCCTGGCCCGGGACAGCGTTCCAGCTTTCATAGCGCCGCTGTTCGTTCAGCGCGTAGGCGACACAATCTATAAGCTACACCCCTTCAGTGTCGTGCGCACGAGGGGGTGTGGACCGGTGCTGGAAGTTGCGCCGTCTCTGAAGTCCACGAGCTATATGGGCTCGTGAGCCCGCGGCGTCGCAAGAAAGAAGAGCCGCACATACCTTGGCCGTGTTCGTCCTGGGTGTCAAGGATGACGCATGTATACTAATGCAGGTACGTCTATAAAGCGCGGCGTCAGTACCCGACGTACAAAGAAGGAGAGTGAGCCTCACCTCGACACGTATCTGCCCATCGGGGACGTCACCGGCGGAGATGAGTTACAGGGCGCAGGTGACAGTCATTCACTCCTACGGAACGGGGACAAGGGGCGCGCGGGGCATGGCCCGCCACAGGTCAGGCAAACTGGTACCGAGCTGAAAGAAGGACTGTGAGCGGGAGAAGACGGGAGGAAGAATGACCGACCTGGACGCACAGTGGGGAAGAGGCGAATCGAGGGGAGGGCATGGAGTAGACTGAAACCAGCGGGAGAGGACATGCGCGGATGTCGGGGAGCGTCGATTCAAGGCCATCCCTCAAGCTTACAGCCGGGTCGTCGGACAAGAGGCAGTGGGCGCGTCTGCAAAATCCGATGTTGTTCCAGGACAGTAGTCGCACGAGGACAGCGTGGGCACAAACGGGGTGTCGAGCGAGGCCGCGGAATCTGCTCGCATCGTCGCCGAAAGCGACCGCTGGCCACAGGAAAGTCCAGTGTGAGCGCTGGAAGTAGACAATCATTGAAATGCACTCGTCTTTGCGGCGACAGCAGAGAGAAGCGCGTGCGGGCGGTAACCCTGACCCGACCCCTTGAGGGAGTGAAATACAACCAGATAGAGATGGCGCCGCGGTACATGAGCAGCTTGACTCGAGGAAAGCAGATATTTAGGGCGATTAGCCAAAGTCGGGACGACGGGAGGACTATGCAAGATGGTCTCGTAGATGATATGACACAAAAGCGCCTCGATCTGTGAGCAGCGCATCGTTCGCGGGAGCCGGGTGATATGCCGACAATAGCATTTGCCAGGGATACAATTCAGTGCCCGGATTCGGAACACCACGCCTAGACGAGACAAACACAATTCAGCGTTAAGAAGAGGTGAGGTCAAGTCTGAATTTTCTATTAGCTGGTCTGTCCAGCGTCCGAAAATGGACACGTACGTTAAAACGCCATTGGTGAAGGAGCTTTACAAACAGTGGGAATGAGCCGGAAAAAGGAGCTGAGGATTGTGGTGTCAGAAACGAAAGAGAGACATGATTTCAAGCGGAATACCTCAATTCAAGACCCATATGTGCGCTATTTGTGTGGTATCCAGCCTGTTTCCGCTCAGAAACTCAATGGCAATCGCGCATGAAATGGGGATAGTCCATGGGTCGTGGCGGCTAAGACGGGAGAACATTGCTGGGGGGCCAGATGGAAAGTCCATATGCAATTGTAGCAGACGTAGAAGTCTGCATGGAACCCAGACAATCGTCCTGAGGAGATGGTGGTCAAGACGGAGAGCAATGATTGTATGTGTTTGCGTCAGACGGCTTTGGCTTTCCACTGCACAGCTTCTTTCCTCTTCTCTCATCAACCTCCGACTCCGGCTTGCCAGCTCTGAGGTTCTCTTCTCGTTTGCGCTCTCATTTCCCTGTGGTTGACTCGTTATTCAATGTTCCAATCACTGTCACCTCATTCATCCAGATGCTTAACATGGCCACGCATGGAGGCTCCGGGACCTGGAATTGCGTTGGGTTTGCGGGCACAAGTACGTCATCATAATACCTTTCCTGACGCCGGCTCCAACAGTATGCGGACTTGAGCGGAGTATGGCTACGGCGTCGCCCTGCTATCCGAATCCAAGTACGGCGTCGCCTGCCAAGGAAATATCCCCTCATCCCTTGATGATGCATTGCAAGGTGAGCACAAGTTCTCGTGGGCTGCAATGCCGCACAAAGGCCACTTCCTCGAGTCGGACGTCCCTACTGCGGCGTACCTCTTCAATTCCCCGCTCTACAGTATGTTCCACTTCCTTTGCCATTTTGCTGCTCATACTCTGTTGGAAGTCGCGCTAACCACTCAACCAGTCTCCAACACACTCACCCTCCTTGTACTCCGTTCCCTCGCACCCAGCGTCTTCGCGCGAACCCTCAAGACCGGTCACTCGTCCTTCGACATCGAGGGCGCCCCGAACGTCTTCCTCGAAACCATCAAACGCGGTTAATGCTGAGGTGGTGGCAGCTGGTCGCGCCAAGGAGGTAAATATTCTATGCTTTGAATCTTGACACCCGTCCAATCTGAATGTCCACTTGCAGATTGTCAAACGTCGTCAGGCCATCTTTGGAAAATTAAAGTGCGTCTCAAGTGTTGCTGAAGCCGGTATTGGGGATGACTCCGTATTGGAGTCAGGATCTTATGGATTTGTTCTGAGTGGTTCCGAAATTGTTCTGGTTCGGGATAAGTTCTTCCCTGTTCTTTTGCATCGTGGTTTTAATTGCAGAACGAATAGTCCACAGCGATGATGATGTATTCAAATATGGCGGCAGGGCAGGCGCACTCCCTCGCTGACCATTGCAAAACCATTGGTGCTCTTTCATATCTGTTTGTCTAGACCTACGAGCACACCTTTCGACGCCAATCTAAGAATACACGCCTGTCCGATTTGGCTCGGAACAATACACCGATTCGCGCACTTGCCATCAAATTCATTCCTGGCCATACTTCCGGCAGATGGAGCAGGTGTCAAGGTATTCTCAAATCACGTCGAAATTGGGTTGCGGATGTACAATATTTTTGAAGCCTGAATGGCGAGGAAGCAGCCACTGTGCATAGCTGTAGCAAACCTAAACACAATGCGATGAAAAGGACTGCGGAATATTAGAGAGTTTGCGCAGCAGCCATCCGAGCCACCTGGCAGCTGTTTTGCGTTGCGCAAACTGGTGGCTAGTGGCTACTGGATGGCTGGTGAAGTAAGGTCACTCTGAGTTTTTATAGAGAGTAAATGAATGCTTATGCATGCCTGACTCTAGATATAACCCCTCACTGCACCGGATCCCCCAAGTTTGAGGAGGTAAAGTATTCTGCATGAAAATTGGTGCAACCAATGTGTGGAAGGACCTTGGAATCCATGAATGGTGTGTATACTCCAGAGCTATCTGACCGGTATCCACTCCCGCCTTCCTTTCGCCGGGACGTCGTCACAGCCCCAACCACCAGGCGGCCAGACCCATTGGCTGGCAGTTCCGGATATCGGTAGCTGTCTTGAAAATATCGGGAACTTTATTTGCGCTGTATACGTTGGTCTGATTGCTCCCCCTCTCGTTCACGACAAGATATCCCTGTGGGACCTTCAGCGGCTGGAAAATCGCCTAGCATTCCAGACATGGGTGCGGGCCGCCAATGCCACTTTTCGCGTATGTTCATTCCTCCTAACGACGAGTTTTTTTTCTTTTTTCCCCTCAGATACAGTGCCTCGGTCGCACTATTAGCCTTGATGGGTCTCTCGAGCAACCCCATCTCCCAAAGCTTCGTCATTCTGTACGGAATATTCGGACTGTTTGGTTTTGTCTATACGGTCCTTCTCGCCTTCCGCATTGGAGACTGCAAGGGGCAATACTCCAGTCGATTTATTGTACGTGACTCTTCGATTCTGCGCCCCCACGCGGTTGAGGTGAATTTACAACGTTGCACAGGATCGAGCAAACTCGATGCAGGGAGCCCACTCATTTTGGGATGTCGCAATCATGTTATCTCTTCCTCTTTCATGGATTGCCTGGTGAGTTTTAGTGGTACTCCTGACATTGAACCCCGACTAAAAAATATTGTAGGGCAGTGTTCAGTCTTCTAGGCTTCATGCTCTCGCTCGGGGTTCAACAGGCAATCTCAGACCTACATTCGTCTGGAAGTAGCGGCTCGAAGACCGCCATGGCCCCTCCGGCCTCTAAAAGACTCAGCATTGCCCAATTGTGCGGTTTCATGGTCGTGATTTTGTGGAGTACATCCTATGTCTTCATGATTCACGTCGAAATCCGCAGATGCACGGATAGTTTGGGTTCACCATGACGACGACGGTGGGCGCTACATAATAGATTACATACATAGTTTGAGTACAAAACGGACTCTGGACACTTCGAAGCTAAAAGGACGTGCCCATGAACAACATTCAACAATGTGCAAATACGGTGCAAGCCAATTTCCACCGAAAGAAGGAAGTGTGAGATTGACCAATTATTCATCTAGATTTAGCGTCCGTCCGCCTCATCATGGGGCTCCCGCAGAGGCTCGCCAGATCATTCTGGACGACCGCCTACTCTGCTACGAGGAATTCAGTCTTCTTTTTCCCGTACACCCCTTCCATTGCGGGCTTCCTCGTCGGCTTCACCGGCTTCACTTTACACCACCGCACCGGTGCCCCCACTGCCTTGGAGCACATCACCGATGCCATCTCCCGCGACCGCACAATCACCCAGTTCGTCCGTGCCCACCGTGACGCTTTCCCCTCCCACGTCGATGGTGACGAAGCGGTGGAGATCTTCATCGCCTCGATCGGCGTGGATGGCATGGAGATCATCAACCACAAGATGGTAGATGGTCACGAGGAGGAAGTCTCGCGCTACTCCGTCTTCAACGTCTAGGCTGTCAGCCCAACGGACAACGTCGCGCGCTTCAATGAACTTCGCAACCTCGTTGGCGTTCTCACCATCCACACATCCATCCATGGCCAGGGGCGGCGCTACAAAAATGTCGAATGCCGCATCTGCCCGACGTTGACCACCCCACTCCCGTCTGCAAGCTCCCGAGCACGGACAACTGGCTCGGAGCGACTCCCGCGACCATCAAGGCCCTCGAAGACACCAGTCACGCCGCGCGCAAAGCCCCTGGCTACGGTGGGAGCGGGAGCGGAAATGGAAGGGGGCGTGGCCGCGGAGGCTACGGGGGCAGGGGAGGGCAAAACCCTCGTGGTGGCCGAGGGCGCGGCAACTAACTAGACTACAAATCAGTCGCGCAATCTCACATTATGCTCAGTTTTTCTACCGCCCAGTATTCCATACTTTAAATTTCCTTTTAATATATTGCCACTATTTGCTCTCCGCATTGTGCCTACTAGGAGTACGACAGGATTGAGAGACACCTACAATCATAAATCTGCGTCCGAACACAATGACGCAAAATAATGAAATTCAATATACAGCTCTACGATGCAAGATGTGGTACAGCATAAATTACAGCACCAATCTAAGATAAATGCATATACGAACTTCCGCAAGGAATACAAGCTAGCTCTCCGGCCTCTGGTACGGGAGTCGGACAGTTAGCCGCAAAGCGGTACGCGCACCCTGGTGCGTGCACAAATACCTTTCGCGTACTACTCACCCCAACATACCATGACAACACAACATTTACATTCGTCTTTACGCACCACAGACCCTCTTGCGAGTGATCTCCAGGAGGGTTTAGGGGACCAGGTGCATCCCCTCGACAGTGCCTGCAGGCTGCGAGACAAAACGATGAAATCAGCAGGAGCCGGGGCGACCGGGGGCCTAGTCCCGGCTACGTCCAGCAAGACCCCCCCGCGGCGGCTCAGTTGCTCTGGCCGCCGCCGTGACAGGCGAGGAGCAACAACCAAAACAACGCCCAAGGCGAGCGTGCAATTTGCGACACGAAACAGGCGACGCGATTACGGTTCCCCCGAATCCGTCACCTGCAGGATTGACCTTGTCTTCGCCCTCGCGGGGCGCCGGTGGACGTGGAGGAAACTCCGCGCCCGCAAGGCGCCGCGCGAGGGTGACTGCAAGCGACCTCAACACCCATGAAACCGGGAATGCTGCACAGCAGCAAGATGGGACTCCAAATCCTAGGCAACGGAGACCACCAAAGGGTGCCCTCAAAATGAGGAGCACGCCCCAGCCTTTTTTAATCGCAAAAGGGCCAAGCAGCAGATAAATAACCCGCGTATAAGCAGAAATACTAGAGCATCAATAAACCTTCAGGCTATCAACCTAAATGGGCTGAAAGCTACCTCTCTCTCGCAGGACAGCCATAAATGGCACACTGTGCACCGGCTGATGGGAGAAAATAAAATAGGGATTCTAATTGTCTCCGAAACGCACATGTCTGCGGCACAGGCACTAGAGATTGATAACAGCTTCATGAGCAAGCGTCTCAAACTTTTCAACTACGAGTACCCTGATAACCCGGCAGCGAAAGGCGTAGCTATCGTCCTGAACAGGGAGTTAACAAACGTAGAAGGAGTGAAGGTACATTACCTTATACCTGGCAAAGCGATACTCGCCGTGATCCCCTGGCACAGCGATAAAACTATAACAGTGCTGGGACTGTATGCCCCCACCGAATCCGACGCGGAAAAGATCAATTTTTGGAACCACCTGACTGATTTGTGGATGACAACCGACCTCCCAGTGCCCGACACGGTAGGAGGAGATTTCAACGTAGTCCCGGAGGCGATCGACCGCCTGCCACACCGAACTGACTCCGAAGGCGTAGTAAATGCCTACATGCGATTTATGAGGACACTAGATCTCAAAGATGGATGGAGATTAAATAACCCAGATAAAAAGGACTATACTCACACCAGCACCCGCGGGACTCTATCAAGAATAGACTGCATACGTGTTTCGCCAACCCTCCTAAAACAATGCAGAGGTTGGGACATCAGCGATGCAGCGGGAGGACTCACTGACCACAGGATGGTCTCAGTCACCATATCTGCCCCAAATGCGCCATTTATTGGCAAGGGTCGATGGACTATGCCGCAATTCTTGCTACATGACGACGAATTCGTGAGCTATGCAGTCGACGAGGCCTGTAAGCTAGAGGACACGATGAACGAAAGTCGGTCTGATTCGTCGAATGCACAGACCGCTTCAAGGACTACAAGGACCGAATTATCGAATATGCCAAAATACGGGCCAAGATATCTGTAGGAGTGACCGAGGCTAAGAAACGGAAACTACAGGATGAGAGAGATGCCTTAAATAATAAGCCCAAGAAGCCAATCCGTAACCATGCAGCACCCCTGAGTGTGTCCCCGCAAGAGGAGAACCCCACAGAGCCTGAAGAAGCACGAGTCAAGTCCCCCGAGGAGGTGGCCAAGTTGGTGGCAGACCTGCAAAAGAGGATAAACGAGCTAGTGGACCGCCAGAACAATCGGAAGAAGTTGGAGACTCGAGTTCGGGGTTACACGGAACTGAACCGCATCACACGATATGCAGTAAACCTAAGTCAGGGTAATAAACCCCGAGACACGATTAGTTACTTACAGAGGACGGATACAACTCCACCGCGAGGCAGTAAAAAGTCATCTGAAATGGCCGAGCTTGCCCGTGACTACCACTACGACCTCCAAAACCACGGTGGTGACATCAGTGATGCCCTACGTGAGGCTGCGATGCAGGAGGCTTTCAGCGCGCTGCCCAGAAGACCTCGGATTAAATATGACTCCCCTGCATAATAAACTGAAGGAAGAGGATATCGCGATGACCCTAGGCGATGCCGCTACTGGGAAGGCAGCTGGGATAAACGGCATAATATCTGAATTCTGGCAAAGACTAAGTAAGATTCACGCTGCAAGCCAGGATGGGGATGGAAAGATGGACCTAAGAAAAGGACATGCGATATAGTGAAAGTACTCACGTGGGTATACAACGATATTGAGGATTTCGGCGTAGTTGAAGGCACCGCTTTCGCGCTGGGCTGGATGTGCCCACTTTTCAAGAAGAAAGACAGATCTGATATAGCAAATTACAGACCTATAACAGTGCTAAATTCCGACTATAAGATCTTTACAAAGGCACTCGCAAGCAAACTCGCAGGAGTTGCACCGTTTATTATCCACAAGGACCAAGCAGGGTTTATGAAGGGCCGTAAAATAACAGACGCGATCTACCTGGCCCAGGAAGTCGTCGAATATGCGGAAGAGGACCTGCAAAACGGAGTTATTGTGGCTCTATATCAAGAAAAGGCGTATGACAAGACTCTACACCAATACCTTTGGGCGGCCCTCCGCAGGCAGGGTATCCCTGAAAAATTCATTGACACTGTGAAATCACTGTACCGCTATGCCGACACACGGATAATTATTAACGGCGAAATAAGCTCCGCCTTTAGAGTCTCACGAGGAGTCCGCCAGGGAGATCCATTATCGTGCTTGCTCTTCAACTTGGCAATTGAGCCGCTCGCGGCGATGCTACGCGAGTCTGGCTTACGAGGGTACAAGATCCCTGGAGTCGCCAACAGAGCTATAGTCAAACTATTCGCGGACGATACAACTGCATACCTGAACGAACACGATAACATAAATGACCTGTACCAAATCCTGGATAAGTGGTGCTTAGCTCAGGGGCTAAATTCAATGTCGCGAAGACTGAGATAATTCCATTCGGCTCACAGGAATTCCGCGAACACATTATCGATTCCAGACAACTACACCCCGGGGACTCCCTCATCCCGCAGGAAGTGCACATCGCGAAGGAGGGCGAAGCGGTGCGAATACTCGGCAGTTTCATCGGAAATGAAGTAGAGCCGTTCAGTGTCTGGACCCCGACTCTGGAAAAAATAGATGCAGACTATGCAAGATGGTCAGACATTAACCCCACAATGGAAATGAGAAAAAACATTGATCAAATAGTAGCTGGCTCTCGATCCCAGTACCTCACACAAGTAAACGGGATGCCGCCGGTGGTCTTGAAACATCTACTGCAATCACAACGCGAGTTTGTTAATGGTTCGAGATCGACACTGATCGCTAAAGACACACTAATGGCACCGCGCGAGGAGGGGGCCTTGGGCTACTGGACATTGAGGCCAGGAACGATGCTATATTGCTGGTTAAAGCGGCGGCACTAGTGGAGACAGACCCAGAGAAACGAGCGGAATGGGCGTCTCTTACCATACACAGGTTGTCACAAAACATCTGTAAGGCTCCAGTAGTTAAAGAGGAGGCAAAAACACACCCCCTAATCCAAAACTACATGCTGGCAAAAAGGGACCCCCCGAAACTCCATAAAGCTATGTTGAAATGCATGGATAAGTATGGGGTTATTTTTGAAACCATCTCACCCACTGAAGACATTCAGCGTGCTCTCCCCCTGTGGCACCACCCT